>VXBL01000934.1:0-76342 GCA_013400195.1 Aramus guarauna | reverse complement strand
GGCTCAGGTGTGGTTCAGATTCATCTGGCTATGAGACATCCCTTTAGCTTGTATGGAAGTATACATCCACCAGTCATTCAAATGCAGTCTTAGAGGTGTGCATCCCTTCTTGCATTGCAGGGCTTAGACTCTGGCCTCTGTGGGAGTTCTGCAAAGATCCTGTCAACCTCCTGTTTGTCTGCCCTTATGGTAGTCTGTGCATATCACTCACATCCCTTTTTATGATGACTTAGTGACTCAACCATGACTGCAACCCTGATTCACAGATTGGTAGGAGCTGGAAGGGACCTCCAGATATCATCTAGTCCAACCCCCTGCTAGAGCAGGATCACCTAGAGCAGGTTGCACAGGATTGCATCCCAGGGGGTTTTGAGTATCACCAGAGAAGGAGACTCCACAACCTCTCTGGGCAGCCTGTTCCAGTGCTCTGTCGCCCTCAAAGTGAAGAAGTTTTTCCTCATACTCAGATGGAAGTTCCTGTCTTCCAGTTTGTGCAAATTGCTCCTTGTCCTGTCACTGGGCACCATTGAGAAGAGTCTGGCCCCTTCCTCTATACAGCCACCTTTTAGTTATTTAGAAGCATTAATAAGATCCCCTCTCAGTCTTCTCTTCTCCAAGCTAAACATACCCAGGTCTCTCAGCCTTTCCTCATATGAGAGATGCTCCAGTTCCCTAATCATCTTTGCAACCCTTTGCTGGACTCTTTGCAGTGGTTCCCTGTCTTTCTTGAACTGGTGAGCCCAGAACAGGATACAATGTAACATGCAATACCTTGTTGCTCCCAGGCACTCTGCTGTCTGAGGCCTGGATTGTATCCACTTTCAGGGGCTCTGTTCTGAAAACTCCAGCACGTCAGGGTAGTTGCTCCAGTTGCATCCTATTGTACAGAGTCCGTTGCTATACAACTCTAGAGAGTCTCATGCTGTCTTGAGTAGAGTTTTTAGCTGTCTTTGCATCCTCTTAGAATCATAGAGTATTTTGAGTTGGAAGGGACTCATTGGGATCGGCAAGTCCAACTCCATGCTCCTTGCAGGACTACCTAAAACTAAACCATGACTAAGAACACTATCCAGATGCTCCTTGAACCCTGACAAGCTTGGTGCTGTGACCACTTCCTTGGGGAGCCTCTTCCAGTGACTGACCACCCTCCTAGTGAAGAACCTTTTCCTAATGTCCAGTCTGAATTTCCTCTGATGCAGCTTCATTCTGTTTCCTCGTGTCCTGTTTCTGGTCACCAGAGAGAGGAGATCAGCACCTCCCACTTCACTGCCCCCCTTGAGGAAGTTGTGGACTGCCATGAGGTCAGCACTCAGCCTTCTCTTCTGCAAGCTGAACAAGCCAAGTGACCTCAGCCACCCCTCATAATTCTTGCCCTCAAGGCCCCTCACCATCTTGGTTGCCCTCCTCTGGACACACTCTAATAGTTTGGTGCCCTTCTTATATTGAGGTGCCCAAAACTGCACACAGTACTTGAGCTGGGGCTGCACCAGTGCAGGGTAGAGTGAGACAATCGCCTCCCTTGATTGGTTAGCTATGCAGTGCTTGATGCACCCCCGGAAATGGTTGGCCCTTTTGGCTGCCAGGGCACACTGTTGACTTGTATTCAACCTGCCATCAATCTAAACCTGAGGTCTTTCTTAGTCATGTTGTCATTCTTGCTCTGACCACTTTTAAGCAACACAAAAAGAACAACATAACTGCTGCAAAGAAATGCAACCCAAATGTCATACTAGAGGCTATACAGCAATTACATCAGGCACACAGCATTCTTAGACTCAGCTTGTAATTTGTCTCCTGACATGTCATATGACCTCAGACTAGTCAGTTCACAGTCTGAGCTAGATGTGTTGCCTTCTTTGACCTGTAAAACTAGAAGATCTTTTAACTAGCAAAGCATGTTCTGTAAGCATGTAAACTTCCTCCAACATTTATTCTATCACTCCAAAATTGTACAAAACCAAAGTACAGATGTGGATAGGCATATATGTGGCAGAAGATTCAGTCAAGTACAGTCACTTTTGATTTATTCCTCATTCCCCTCCCCTTACCCCATGCAAGAAGAAAATTCAAGACACTTTTCAGTACACTGGTTGTACAATGATAGCTCAGTCTAGGCAAGCTAACTCTGGAACTGGGCACAAGGAGCACCTATGTCCTAGATTCAGAAGAGGCAGCTGAAAAGCTAGACTGACTCCAGACATGAGCCAGGAGGGCTGTGCTGTGTTATAAATGGAGTTAGGGGCTCAGACCAACACCAACTCAGAGATCTTTTGGTTCTGCTTTACTGATAAGCACAGACAGCCAGCTGTTGCAAAATCTTTCAGGACAACTTGCTAAATGTGGAGCCACATTTTTATGCAGTAATAATGTTTTTTCTGCCTTGCTACTCTGAACTAAACATTGTCTATATTGTTTTCCAAAGCCATTTTAAAGATTTTTCCATTCTCAGCCCATGCAGATTTCTTTTTGTGCATCTACTAAATCACTTGCCAGCGGATGTACAGCCAAGTTTAAACTGAACCATCAGAGACAGCTCTCCCATTTTTTCTGTAACCTCTGCAAAAAAGGCAGAAACTAAAAATGGCCACTAAGAATTCAAATTGAACAGCTGACACTACATAAAACATTGAAAGAACATGGCGGTCGGAAATGAAACAGGGCTAGCAAGCATAAATGAAATGTGCGGGATTCTTTGTTTATGCATCACTTGCTTTGTGCCTGACAAGAATTAGATCTGTCCAAGTACATTTATAAGAAGGCAGCTCAGGATTAATTTCTGGCTAAATGAATCTTTTCTTGGTGACAAGCAGTATGTAGTGATTCCCCTGCTGCAGCAAAATTTTTCAAAGGCTATTTCCTGCATAAATTCCAGAGAAGTTTCTAGGGCAGGATGGTTTCTTAGTTGATTTTCTAACAGTCCTTGTAAGAAGGTGAAATGTTTGAAGAAGCGTAAATATTTCTTTGATAAAGGTGGCAGTGGCTCCCACTCAGCATTAATGCAGCCATTTCACTGATTTTGAGAATGGCAGAAAGCCTTAATGAATACTTTTGTTAGGAAAAGACTAGAGTCCTTAATAAATACAGATAGTAATTCACTTTCCAAACACTTTTTTCAGGCTAAACTTTCAGATTAAATTAAGGTTTGGCTCACCTAATCCAGAGATCAGATGTGTTTTGTGCAGGGCAAAGTTGGCAGAAATTAATTTTAGTAAAGTACTACATTCAAATCCACTATTCTAAACTTATTTCTGAACCAGTCTTTTTGATCTCAGTGTCACTGCCATATATGCATGTGAGTGAAAATCTGCCATATCTATCTGAAATGTCTAGGCCTGGAAAATAAGCCACATAGATGACAGAGACTTCAAAATATTCCACTCATATCTATCTTGATTTCCCCATAAAGAAAAATAAACTGACCAATTGTTTCCTGAATAGCAACAAACTACAGGTAGAACATTTAGCTGTGACTATTATGGGAGCATGAAGTGGTAAAAGAGTCTGAGCATAAACTGTTTTCTTAAATAGAAAGGATAACACTCTAGCTGCAGTGAAATCAATAGCACAGCTTCTGCTGACTTCAACAGGGTCACAGAAAGGAGGGAAGGAGGCCAGCCTTCCTGATCCTCTTCATACTAAATTTTTCATAATGCAAAGATATATAACACAAAACTCAAAGAAATCAGAGTAGAAAAAGGTGATGTAAGAAGGGAAAGGACCCTAGCTTACCACTGGCAGCAGGATCCAAGAAATCCCACTGCCCGTTTCTGAACACACAGCTAGGTGTGAATTCCAGTTCTCATTGCATTACCTGAACTGCTGTTTTTCAAGAAATAGATTAAATGCTGCTCACCACTTTTGGGAAAATGATTTTTTGGGAGCCATAAGAAAGATATAGAAAATCACTCTTATGCACCCAGCTTCAAAAATGTAGTTATCTATTTTCTTCACATTTTAGAGACTTGTGAGCTGAAGGACCTTGCCCTTTGGAGGATTTTTCTTTGCAAGACCGACCATGTTGGAAATGGAATAATGTGTTCCAAGATCTTGGTCTAATATCCACTTAGCATGTTCCTGACACCTACCAAATGGGAAAAGTTACACATTACCTTTTTAGTGCAACAATTAACAGCTGAACAAAAGCAAAAGCAGCTAAACCCAGACATTTCAAATACAGAGGCACAGTAAAAAGAGTACAGGATTGCTGATCTACATAATATGGGTTTGCTGTAATATGGGTACTTAGCAGCACTCAGGGAATTTCAAGCACTTTTGAAGGATGAAGCATGGCCAAATCTTAGCTCACATGTGTTAAATATATGGTGGCTGTACCCTGGTTAAATACAATAGAAAATGACCATGTATTCCCACAGCACATAGCTTTGCAACAAGAATGTAGAAAGAATGAACTTTATACTATGCAACTGACAGTGGAGGGCACCAACTTAGAAAGTGTAACTGAAAGCACAAAACCACATATCTGATCTAACTTTGTTCCTTTTAGGCCTTGCAGTAGAATTAAAAGCTACTGTGAGTAATGCAGAAACCTATTCTGCTATACATAAGAATTATGAAAGAGGGCTCAGTTCTTACCAATGACACTGGGCTCCCCAGTGATAGCTCTAACAGTATTTTGTTGGTGGGTATGTGTGTGAGCTAGTTTTGCAGGTGCAGCATACTTCCTTTCCTGTAGGGTTTTTTCCAGGTTAAGTACTGGCAAAGAAAATAACTCAGGAAGACTTTACTTAGGTAATCATCTGTAAATTTCCAGTGGGAATGGACCCAAGAGTCCTCAGTGAAAGAGCCAACCCCACATGCAAGCTTTCTTGCTAAGAAAGAAAATACATCAAGGCTGTTACAGAAGCATTATTGCTCAAAATTATGTGAGAACACTTAAAACCTTGGAAGTTACTGACATGTGCAGATTAAGAAAAAAAAAACCCAACAAATACATCAAATTCAAGTAGATCACAGATGTCTTCCTGGGAAGAGACTCATTTTTGCATGTGGCAGCAAACTGGGGAACCATGCCCAAGACAACTTTCTCATTCTGGCATGCTAAAACCCCATAAATAAATATTAAAAACCAGCTGATTAAAAGAAACTGAAAATTCTCATATACTACTTTATGAAGGAGCAGTCTGTCTTTAGCCTGAGTTAGCAGAGCCTTACCCACATCAGCCAGTCATCTGCTGGTTTCAAGGTATGAAGGCATGAACAACTGCCCTATTAAGTAGAAGAAAAAGAGCCCGTCTCCCTAATTAAAGGAACAAAGACATCCCCAAGAATCAATAGCTTTCAGTCATCTACTCCATTTTTTCAGAGAGATTGTACACAATGTTCTATCCTCTGATGTACCTTTCATATACTCCACTGTGGTCAAGAATGTTCACAATAGCAGAATTCAGCCAGAAAAATTAACTGGCCCGAGTTACACAATTGTTTCAGACTAATCCAAGAACAAAGAGCAAAAAGGACAGAGTTGCAACCCACTGTGTAACTGCTGTGCATATGTCTTCATTTATTTCTTCACGCCAGTCCCTTCCTTCCCCCCCAAAATAGAAGCATTTTAACTTGTGTAACTTCTTTCTCTCAGGGCAGCTGATACCCTTCCATTCCCAATGTGTCTGTTTGGAATAATCAGGGAATCGAATTAAAATAGATGCTCACATCAATAGTTTGGATTTTCTGGCCCTAAATGCTAGCCCCTGCCTAGAGGTGCTGATTGGTACAAGATTTGAGAGGACCTTATTTGCAGTTTCCTAATTTTAGATCTTCCCTGCGGACTATATGAGCAGCCAAGAGAGAGGTAGACTGTCTTTGGCCATGCCATAGGTGGGCTGAATTTCCAAGTGACCCAAACCTATGGTTCTTCAATGTAGGCAAAAAGTTGTGCAAAGCAGCCACAAAAAGACTTTAAAAGCAAATTCTCTTTTTTCTGCCAGCTAGCTAGGAGAATGAAGATGTTCTACACAGCTATTCACCAAAACTTCCCAATTTTTTTCCAGTCTCAAATGAATTTTTAATAGCACCACAATATCTACATGAAGAATCAATCAATGAAGGGAAACCAGAAAGAACAACAGCCTCTTGTTCACTTAGTAAGCATAACAGATTGCTTTCAGACAAATTACATTAACTTTTTCTCACTTAATGAATGACTTTATATATACAAGAAAATAGAGGAGTATACCATCTGAGATTTCCATGTTACCAACACGCATAAATCACAACTCAGACATAATGCTAAGAGCATATCTATTGTAATATTCAATTTCACGGTATGGATTTGATGAGGACTAGATCACCCCATTTCTGGACAAGGGGTCCAGAACCTTGACCACAATGCCTTTCTACTCTTTGCAATAGGAACTACAGCACAGGTGTTTAAATTCCATGCATCTCTGGTGTGAACATGTTCAATGTTCAACCATTTACAGAAAAAACACAATAGCTACATAAAGAGAACACAGACTTCCATGTCAAAACACAGGCTGCTGTGTGCATTTTTGCTAAGTTGGGCTTCATTTTTTTATATACTGGGCATTCATAACTTTGGTTGAAATCAAAAGAAACTGAAGGTAATCAGCTTCTTGGTAAATCAGGCCTAACACGTTAGTGGATGCATGAAAAGAAAATAGTGTGACTCTCAAGACCCAGATTCTGTCCTCAACATGACGCTGACCTGCTGGAAGGCCTGTAAGAAGTGATTTCATTGCCCATGACTTGGTTTCTCTGTTAATAAAATTGGCCTAAGGGTATTTAGATCTTTTGAAAAGTACTTTTTGATCTGTTGATGAAAATCATTACAAAAATCAGTCCTGCTCATTCTCTGATTCTGTATTTGTACAATAAGAACCTAACTAGGACTCAAGGGTTTTACACCAATGAAAAACAAAGTAAGTATGATGATAGTAATCACCAGGAAGAGATTTAATCAGGACAGTTATAGCTACCTGATCATCAAAAAAGTAAGCCCCAACCATCTCAAATCTAGTAGTCCCTGTGTAGGTTTACCTTATGTTACAGCACTAAAAGGGAAACTTGCTCATCATAGAATCACTCCATTCCCTTATAGTAGCAAAGTTCTTTTAGGTGATCTGTCATCCACACAGCCATCATGTCCAAACCTGCTTAGTTGCTCCATACAATGCAAGCGAAGTTGTCAATATCCTGTTTTTCAATGGAAATTGGTCTGACTCTTCCCCAAGTCTTTATATATAAGGCAGATAGAAATTAGATGGCAACAGATCTGTTGCTAACAACCTGGCCTGGATTTGAAACTGACCTGCTTTACAGTGCTCTGTATCTCAGACAGATAAGTAGTTCCCTTTTTCCTTTGTTTCAAAAGTAAAAGAAAATATTATGGTGGTATTCCTTCATCATGATAGTTTTTTCTTGAATCTAACCTCATTACGTGGACATACATTGCCCATTACTACCATACCCTCAGCCAGACGGCTTTCTCTATAAAAATCCTCTGGAGACAACATCTAGCCAAGCACACATTGATAATGGACAATTGGTATGTGCATAATCATATCATATTAAAGAACCCCCACACACACACAACTAAGTAATATGTAGACACTGTTAAGTTTCTAAATACTAGTAGAGGACTAAAAAACTGCCCTGTCAGCTTATTACTGCTTTGCATTTTGTGTTACTGGAATAAAAGCCCTTAGAATGTCGTAATGCAGATGCTTGCATCTCTTAATCCAGTATACCTTTTGTACTCTATACAACAGCAGTTATCTCAAGAATCCCTGCAGACCCATGGATTGCTTTTTTGGAGTAGAAGACCCCCACAAATTAATGCATACTATATAACAACCAACATACAACTATAAAGGAATCCTTACCCCTTAGGAAACTACATACCAAAAAACCAGTCAGCAAGTCACTACCCCCACACACCAGAACACAGATCCTCTCAGGACAACTTGGGTTATCTCCCAGAAAATGCAAGAAGGTGGTTCTGGAGAATTTTTGCAAATTAGAAATGAAAATTCAGGTCCAAATCTACTAATTTTTCAATGAAGTTTAGCGTTACATATACCTTCTGGAAAATGCTGTACACAGCCAGACTAAGGGAGATTCTTCAGTATAAGCTTAGACTAAATAACATGTGGACCAAATTCAATAATGTAATTTACTAACTTTCTCAGTTCTAAACCTGGCAAAGTACTGCATCTCAGTGAAGCTGATACTTAGCCTTACTTTTAAGCTTCTTTATTTCATCCACAAGATATTCCTGTGCAATAATACGCAAAGTATTTTTTTCAGTCTTCTTGCAATGACAGGTACTAAAGTGTACACCCGCAGTCTTCTACATAAAATTTAGGAAAGTGCAGAAATGTCTGTGGGTTAGAACAGAAACACTATTGCAACAAGACTGTCCAAACACAGGTCAAGAAAAACCAACCAGCTGGTGTCCTTTTTCTGTCTCCTCTTTCACCCCTCTGTCCACACAGGCATATGCATATGTAATGAATAAGTCATATGCTTTGTTAAAAAAAACAAAAAAAAATCTATCCCTGCATCTGTTTTGTGCATGTGCAAGCAATGTGTGTGCACATAATTAAAAAGTGAGATTACACTTTCTGTTTCAGTAGATTCACACGGATGACAGGAGATTGCCATTACAAGGTCAATTAAATTCTTAGCCATAGAGCTAAGAGCATTTCAATGTCTAACCATTATTTCCTTTTGTTAATATCAGCTCAACTAATTCATTGTAAATGGGCTGAGGAAAAGTTCCCTTTTCTGATAGTTCCATATTTTCTCCTCAGCCAAAGAGAAAGTCAGAAAATTCCAGCATCTTCAAAGACAATCAACAACAGCAAGCAACATCAGAGTCATCAGAGTCTAAGTTTGTCAAAAGTTAATGTCAAGATATTTCTTTTTAAGAAGGAAAAATAATCTTGATTTTTCACTTTCTGCCTATACAAGACGAGCAAAAAATTTCTTTTAAAAATTTTGTCAGCATCCCTAAATTCTTGCGGCTAAAGCTGTTTTTACTATATTCTATATATATACTTACTGATTAAAAGTAAGTTACCTGATGGAATTGATGCCCGCTAGCTTTTAAGAGCCTACAAAACTGAAGGCTCCAGTGTAAGAATGCAAGGATTTTTTTTCCTAATCACTTTAATGTCATTCTTCCTTTTATGAAATGATTAATTGCTGGCTCTTCTGTGAAGTAACAATCCTTACAACCCCAAGTGTGCTCACAATGGTTTCGGTATCTGCATCTACAGCTCAGTTGGTATCTGGCTAGTATGCTGTTAGTTCTGTTTCTCAAATGTTTAGTTTGCGCTAGCCCTGCCACTAAGACTGAAGTTCCCAGCTCACCATCCTTTATTGCGCAACCCATCCTTACTTCTCCCTGACATGTATAAGTCCCACAGGAGAGTCCCATAAAAGAGACAAAGGCACCACATTATTTACAGTGAGACTTTGGAGCCCAAGTTCTGTTAACTAACCACTCTTGCAATTATGAAGAAAGATAATTTTGAAGACTGTAACTATTATTTGCAACTTTCTTAGGGTCCTGTGTAGCTAGCAGAATTCAGGTCAGAGCAAAGTGACTAAATAAGAACCTAACAAAGCTAGAGATAAAGCATAAAGGTAGAAATAAATACTTTTTTTTCCTATTTAATAAAGGTAGCACATAAAAAATGCCAAAAGAAATGACGAGCAAGAACAAAAAAGATCATTGAGCTTATACTCTCTGCATTTCAACAAGGAGAAGAACAAGAGAGATTATCAAATATATTCTCTATAATTTATTCAGTATTCTTTTCCACTGCACTTTAATAGTAAAACCTTGGCCATGCTGTCTCACAAAGGTATTCAAATGATATTTATTCCCTCATGTTCTATTAAGATCCCTCTTAATTGATGTTAGGACTATTTTATAAATGCAAAAGGACATCATGAGGCAAGTGCATGATACTGTGAAAGCATTGCTTCATAGCTGATAGGAGAATTCTGCTCCAAATGTCACCTTCATTTCTCCCTAGTTAAAAAACAGTGATGTGGTAGTGTGATGGTAACTTAGTTGTCCACAGCATTCTTCCTGTGTTAGATAATTCTATGACACTGACACTGTATTACCACTACTTGTAAGAAGGTTAACGGAAACAGGCTTAGTCTAGATTGCCCCTAACAGCAATTGCTGGTGCCTAAGAAAACAAAAGCCTTTCCCTTATTAATATCAACAGCATAGGCCTTAGGCATGATCAATGACTGAAGTACTTTGCAACTACCCACAGAGGCTGGGCAACTCCAAGTAGAATCAGAAGCTACCAGGACATGAAGTGATGCCATATGGCAATGTGAAAGCATGGGCTAAATTGTCAATCATATTTCTTAATCCAAGTTCAGTACCATAATTTCTAAGATTTCTTTTCCTCTGATATTTGACCAGAGGGTAGTCTTATCATCAAGAAGCCCACATTGTCTTTGAATCCTTTGGTGTTGATATCATCTTACAGCAGTGAGTTCCACAGCTAAAGCATGCACCATGAGAGCAGCATTTGGGAACTTTTGGGGTTTCAAGTATTTTGTATATTGTTTTGCCACATGCTGTGGAACAAGATGAAGAGAAACTACAGATTCCCTTCTCTATCAAGTTTCATTATTTTGCATTCTGTTACAGTGTTATTTATTCAACTCATGTCATTTTATTATTTAACTCATTTCTAAGACAAACAGTAGCAGTCTTCTCAGGCTCTTTGTGCTTGTTGCATCTCTTTGAAGCAAAGAACAGAGCAAGCTTTCTCCTTCAATGCCAAAAGTAACTTTGAAAAGAAGCAGGATCCTTCCTTCATCTAGGAAGTGAGAGTCTTTTATCCATCCTGTTCCCAGTATGGATAAAGCTTGAGCATTAGAAGGCACAGCACAAAGACCCACAAATCATCTCACTATGACACATTCTTGGTCAACTATGAGCAGTTACAACTGCAATGCCAATAACACAACACATATAACAATAACAACACATTTGTTTTGAGCATAGACAAGTGATCGCTATCAGTTTTAAAGGTCAGAAGCTTAAAAAAAAAAAAAAAAAAAGGCAATTATTAGGTTAATCCATACCAAAATGGTATCACAGATTGTTTATTGCTCTTTGCATGAAAAAAAAGCTGTTTGGCTCCATTTGCTGACACTCATTGAAAATATAGAGAACTTTTACAAGGAATTGGACAGTTTTATATTAAGGTCATGTGATTGCCTCCCCACTGAAGCCCATATATCAAAGCAGGCAGTTGCTAGCCTAAGAGTGGAGCACAGCATCTATTTTCACACAGGAATTACTGCGTCGCTTGGCAGAATTCTGTTCTATATTCAGTGGGTGACATAAGCCACAGCAATGAACCCTGGAAGCTGAGTCTCTTACTCTCCCCTGCACTGCACTCAGAGGTAAAATGCCAGCAAAATGAAACCTGTCCTGTGCCAGGGAAGCATATGCTGAACAAGCATTCTCTCTGTCTTTCTTGGTCCTTTATGCCAATAAGGAAAGGCTGGGCTCAGCTTCATTAACAATTAAAATTAGATGTGCATAAATTATGTTATGGCAACTATGGAGAGGTTAAGCCAAAGTGAGAGATAATCCTCCAACAATACATATTTTAAAATACTACTCTATGCTAACATACTGTATGCTACTGATTAAGAATTCTATCTGTCTGAGCTACAAACTTTTAAAAAGATTAAAACAAATTTCTTTCCCAATTCTAAACTGGCACAAACCAGAGGGGAAAAAAAAAAAAAAAGAATCAGAAAAATATTAAGACAAAGCTCTCTGGCTGGAGCAGTGTACACTCACTCAATCTCAGAGCAGAATTTTTTTTTTTTTTTCCAAAGAAAAGAGAGACTTGGGTGTTTCTCATAATTTATTTAAAACACTACACCCATCTCATAAAAATGTAGCTTTAAAACTGGGATATTGCCAAGGAACTTAGGCTTAACATTCAATGTAGTAATGAAACTGACAGATTGAAGGAGAGGACAGAAATTAATTAAGGTGAACTACAATAAAGATAAATGGGAAGCGACTCACAGTGACTATTCCTTTCTAATGCACAATACCAGAACAAAGGTTAACTGGCTTGGCAGATGTTCCACATGTACAGATCTTGTTGGTCAGACCAGGCAGTAAATTGAATACTGAATTTGAATGTCAAGGTGATCATCTTCCCAAAATGGAAAATGGCAGCATGGCACAGCAATCTCAGCTGATGACATAAGCATGGAGAGTTTATTTATTTATACGTACATCAATGTATCAGGCTAGATTGGTTTTTTTAAAGCTTAAGGCAAATGTGTGACAAGTTGTTTTTCATTCCTTCTTTAGCCACCAAAAGGTAGAGAGCTTTGTGTTGTGACGTAATGCTCAGTAACTAACATAAGCTGGGCTTCCAGGCTGGCAGCCTGGCTTCTCAAATCCTGGAGCTGAGGTGCCTCACAAGGCTCACCTGCCTGGAAATCTCAGCCAATATTTTACTTGAAAAATTGCCAGACATGAAAATCCATTCAGAACTGGAATAAAACTTACACTTATTTATTGTACGAGTCTATATTGCTTTACCCCCACCTTTCCTAACTTTTTATGTATTATTTACTTTCTAGTCTTCATGTTTCAGCTTTGTTAATGAAATGTAGCAAAAGCCCTTCATTAAGAAATTCACATTTTTAAATTTCTTTTTCCTTAGTATCTTGTTCTTTAAATTAACTCTATGCTCTGTGATGAGTAATGCCAGTGAATGTGAGGATACAATTACACAACAAATTTAGAAAGGAGAGATGATATATGCACAGTGACAGAGAGGTGTACTCAGAACATGGAAGGCTTACTAAAAAAGAGAAAGGAAAATCTCATTTACCCATTAGTCAATAGAAACAGAATCAGGAATCCAGTCTGATCAGGCTGCTGCAGAGAGGTTAAATTTAAGATGTATTTTGTCCTATGGAGGTGAAGAAAATGGAAATAACAGCAATTTCTGTCAAAGAAGGAGTGGACAATGAATGTTGGAAAACTGCAGAGCCATGGTGACCTTGGTGACCTAAGGGTGAAGGAATTCTGTCATTCCATACAATGGGGGGAGGAATTGAGGAACATCAGTTATTAATTGAGCTTTAATGCTGGGGACATTTTGAGACATCTGTTTTTTCTTAAAATGATAGTGGTAATTTTTCATAGATGACAGACAAAAAAAACCTCCAATCAAGCAAACCCTAAGCTAAGAATCCAGGATGCAAAAACCCCAAAGTATTAGGAGAAGGATCAGGAGTGTGTAGTCTTTTGGCCATACTATATTTTCCTTGTATATCCTGAGCATCACAGCACACCGTTACCTTTTAGTCAAAATTCAAGTGCTCACCCAACATATCTTCCCAAGCAAGCAGCCAAACTCTTCACTAATTCCACCACCTGCTCTGGTCACTAGGGAGGAGAAAGAGGGAGAAAGACACAATGGCAGAGGTCTCTATCCCAGACTGTCTCCTATCTCCTTATCCCATGGGTGTCCCACCCTTAGCATGGTAGGCACTATTAATGAAAAAAAGGGAGTGGTAGTGGGTGGGGGGCGTGTGAGAGAAAAAAGCAGCTTTCAACCTGTCTATACAGCCTGTACAAGCCATTCCTTTCAACTTTGTCACAGGATTGTCTTTCACTTCCCAAAGCCCATTTCTGATGGTCTTGAGGTTAGCACTGATGTTTTACTGGATTTGTGGCTGTGCTGTCACATGTGAAAAGCTACCAGCTGACTCTGAGATTTCAGCCCTCTGTCTCTGCTGTTGGAATAAGGCCACCTGCATGGCTGCCCCATTTAACAGTCACAATGGCTCTGCTGAAACACTCCTTTACCTGAAGTTTCCTGTCTTTCTAGGGTTATAATGCTGCCCAACAACCAGAGACCAGCTCCCTGTTTTTGCTGGGGCTCTGATTGGTTGTTCACCCCCAAGCAGTGTAGGTATACATACCAATGATGGCAGTTAAACCTTTTTAACAGCTGTATAGGCCACAACATTATCATCCACTTTGTAAAAATGCAGTCCAATTTATTTCTTTTCACACCATCAAACAGCTGACTTTCAGCGTAGATACTTTAGAAGAGCTTAACTATAGGGTTTAAATTACATACAAATTATTCACGATGTGCAGTAATGATGCTAAGAAAGCACACAAGTCCCTAGCAGACCCTTTTTCTTCTATGAAGTGAGTAAAAGGGACATGCTTTAATAAAGAGAGCTTTCCTAGTTAAATTCCTGTGAATTATTAATGCTCCTCTCAGATGTTTAGGTACACATCTAACCATTAGATTATGCAAGTAGCTGATCAGCAAGAAATGGAGAATCATTCCTCAAGGAACTGGAATTAGTTTGGAGTTTGCAAGCAATACAGAATACAGTTTGTGCATAAACCAGAATTTATACACATGCTTTTATTCATAATTCTACATGTAAAATCACATGAGACATATGAACACATCCTCTGTGCACAAACCCCTTTCTTTTATGCAAAGAACACTGCTTTCTTTAAAAAAAAAAAAGAAAAATAGTGAGTTCTAAATTCGATTTTCTCCCTGGTCTTTTTTCCATTCATTTTGAAAAGAAGGTGGTACTAATGATGTGATAAGCAATAAATTTATGTGACATTGAAAGAGAAGCAATGTTAGGTATACTGTCTTTCTATCTGTGCATCTGACTTGGGCTAAGGCAGAAATGTTGTCCTCCTCTATACATACATCAACAGCATTGGCACAGCAAGTATACATAAGTGTTCAGCAATTATACCAAAATACCATAGAATTCGTATCAAACCCTACAGGTGAACACTAGCGGATAGGACTGTAAAAGGAAACAGCATGTGCAGAGCATTCAAAATTGAAGAAGGAAGGAGGGAGAGAGCAGCTAAAGGAAAGACTGGGCATAGACAAAGCTCTTCTCTCGTGCTGCAAAAGGCTTGACACAAGAAAAGAACAACAAAGTCTGGCCACTTCATGGCGGTAACCATACCCAATTGTGAACAAAATGGTTAACTACAGATGACAGCACACAGATACAGGTACAGGGAAACAGAGCACTGAAAAAAACATGGCTTTTAGAAGTGCCAGAGCTCAGCGCCTGAAAGGAAGAGACAACTGACAAATGGTGAAGGAGTCTGAGGGCTTGGAGCAGAGATGTGGGACAGCAGAGTTGTGAAGCCAACCTCAGTCACAACCCACCAATCACTCCTTCCTTCCCAGCTTTTCAAATCAAAGACAACCAGAGGCTGAAATAAAAATAGTCAATGTATTTAAACCATCAAACCAATGAATCCAGCAGTGAGGATGCTGAATGCAGCTATAGTGCATGGTGGAGTTTGTTTTCTTATTAAGCTTTATGAGGGGGAAAAAATATGTGTGTTTGATGTTTCCAGTTAGAAAATGTAACCTAAAGGCATGCCAGCTAAAAGCAAGCTAAAGGTCTGATAGCTGAATTATTTCCTGGAGAAGCAACCTCAAGAAAACAATGGGAAAAGGAAGATGTTGACCCCTTCCCTCTTCCTTCCATGTTCTCAGCCTCTTCCCAAGGCCCTTCTCTTCTTCCTCGTATTTTCCCTCCTCTTTTTTTTTTAAACCACCCAAATCTTCTGTTTCTCCCCTGCAATCCTCCTACTACCCCATTATTCTGTTTTTTACTGCTCTGTGGCAGTCAACTTTTTCCATTTTCCTTCTTGAATACTACACTACAGGCATGTTGCCTCACTCTTCTGTTCCCTCAACACACATTATGTGACTCCTTTGCATAAAAGAGAATGAAACTGCCTGCTTTTTACCAAGGTAATTAGCTAGCACACAGAAACATGAGCTGTTAACAACCCTCGGAGGAGGCAGAGGAGATCCCAAATTCCAGGTCAAGGAGAGGGAAGGGAATGGCCATTAGGGAGTTAACAACTCTACCCTGGACAGAACAGCAGGCTCTGGCGACATCATCCCTCCTTTGTGTCCCCCATCGCAGAGCTGGAGTTCCTTCTGAGAGCTACATCCATGAATACATCCGTGCTCCTGCCACAGTTACGGTGAGTGAGTGCTCTTTAGCTGCGCTTAGGCAGTGCGGTTAGGAAACATGCCACAACAGCTGCACTGGTAGAATAACCAGAACATAAATATTATCACTGTTTAGCAAGGCTGAAATTAAACCACTTTTGACTACCAGAGCTGCAGCGGACTTCTACACGCATACTGAATCATGAAAGCTATTTAATTCTGAAGTGTGACATACCACAGAGGGATATTTTCTCTTATGTTTTACATTCTCTGTAGAGCAAAGCAGTAATGGCTTTTCTCCAAAGTAGAAGTTTTGAAAAGCAGCCAAATCAGACCTGAGCTATACTGTTGCCCCATCAGCCCTTTAGCTTCCCTTTCGCCCTCCCCCCTCCATCCATTGCCTTTCCTCTAATCAGAATCTTATGCTTATTCTGGAAGGAACTAGATAATTTTTCATATTATCTTTCATGGAAACATTTTGAGATACTGAAGTTGAAACGTAGTGCAACAATGAAGTCAAGAAATAATCACTGTAAGGAAAAGCAGTGTAATACTTCCTGTAATTAGTAGATGGAGAATTAAGAATACTTAATTCCACTCCACAAACCCATGACTAATACCATTTTAAAAGTGACTAAAATACAAGACTTTTTTTCAACACACAAGATGGATTTGTTTCTACTCCATCACTTCAATTTCATTTTGTCATAAAAAGCTAACTATTAATACAGAAAGCAAGCTTCACTTATATCATATAATGCTAATTACTTTTATGGTACCCACTTCTGCAACAGGCACTTGACAATGCTACTGAAAAGGAGTAACACCCTCAATACAGCTGTGCCCATTCCGAGTACCCATTTTAGCTACTTCAGATTCTCTGGAAATCAACTAGAGCTACACCAGTGAATTCCTATATAAAATCTTTGTGCTATGACAAACTTATTATGTAATTGTAATCACACAAATCTAATTCCCTCAATTGTATTTAATATAAGGTTCTCTTGCCAAAATCTACTGAATTAGTCTCTATTTTTGATACATAAATACATAGTAGAAACTACCTTTGTAAAGGCGTAAGTTTTTAGGTTATTTTCTTATATATCTTACATCTATATATTATATTATTATTATATTGTTATATATTTCATTGGAAATTATACATGAGCTAGCAAAAAACCCCCACAACCACAAAGATATAGTCTGAAACCTGAAATCTTGTATGAATAGTCTTTTATACACTGATGATATTAAATGAGAACTTCCCATACCAGTAGAAGAGGCAAAACACCTAGAAAGCTATTGCATACTGTCATGAGTCACTTAAAAAATAAAAATATTTCTTTTATGATGCTATATAAATACATTTGATATGCTTCTCTCTCCTCAGTCTTTTCTATCACCATTCTATGGTACCAAAAGCTGCAAAAAAGATGAAGCTGGAAAAAAAGCCCCAGATTACAACCTAGTGAGAGCTATTAAAAAGGAGTAAGAGGTTTGTATGGGACCTTTAACTTTTAGAGCTAATTATTTTCACAGGTTTGGAATTCCAACCTGCAAAGAACACATTTACAGTTCACAAACATGATTAAAAAGATTTTTTCAAAATTAATAGCTGTCACAGATGGCAATAGTTATACCTTTCATCAGAACTGCAACAGCTGGCTGCGTGGACTACAACTAGCTGGATGTAATCTACTTTCCAGGCAAGCAATAAAAACTACAGACAACCATACTACCTCTACTACTTTCATATCTCAGAATCAAAAAGAATATGGAAAAAAAAAAAATCTAAACAAAACAAAACAGAACTAATTCAACATGCACCTTCTGAAAAGTGTCAGTCTATCATCTCAAAATTATACCAATAAAATAGTATTTATAGAGAAGACAGAAACACACTTGTGCTGGACATACAGCACTAGTGCATTCAGTTATGTATCTGGGAGGAAGATCAGTCAGAATGAACTCTATCTTGGTCCATCACATTCAGCAAGTTACAAATCTTTACAAGATTTCATCTTATTTTAAAAAGGTGTATTTGCTATAATTAATGATACTATTTTAATAGGCTCTTGTCCTAACAACTAACAAATTAGATTTCAAAATAAAATTAGTTTTAATATTGGTTCAACTTGCATACTAATATACCTTTAGTCATTAAAGATAATAACTCATTACACCATATAACAGAAGCACGGTCACCATGTTATTAAAAAAATCAGTTTGTCATACATCTCATGTGACCACATCCTATGTAAGTTAAGTACTGCAATCACAAGGTAAGAGAGCTGAAGTGAAATTCATCAAGTACCTTCTTGACACTCAGCTTTTCTTCATTGTTTCCTAAACACTGAATTTAAACAAATAAATAACCACTGAAAATGCAATGTACCTGGATTTCATGCACCGGAGTAAGTGTGCATGCATTTCTCACACTCCTCTGCTTCCATTATAAGAAGGATTTGTCCTAAGATATCAGATCATTATTCAGCCATCAAGTTCAATTGCCTCTAGCAGTGGCCAATCACATCTAGTTGAATATGAGTAAATCCCTTACTATGCAAAAATATCCCCAGCTGAAAACAAAGTAGTTAGAAAACATGCCTTTAACAAGAAGACTCCAAACTCCTTTATCTTTGAAGGATGTTGATTAATAAATTTCAGAAGATTCCTCGTATCAAAGAAAGATAGTGCCTGACATGTCTGAGCCTAAAAGAAGGAATCTTACCCTGCACATCCTTACTTTTGATAATAAAGCCTTTGGTTTCAGTAGGACCACATCTGCAAATAAAGACTCCTCAAACGCAGGAATAAGCCTCGCTTTCAGAACTTATGCATTTTGTTACATCCTCTTAAGAGTGAACTTGACAAAAAGGTCACAAAAAACCCTCATTATGTCTAGAGGTAGGTGGATTTCCAGAATGCTGGGGCCACACCAGCTGTAACTCCGGATAACATTACCGCAATACCAATTGTTAAGTGAATGCCAACTTTGTGTATCAAAAAGAGACAGTAGACTTTGTCTCCTTTGCAATGCAGACTGCTTTCACAATTGTTAGACCCCAGAATCCTTTGTTAAAAAAGGATCTCTAGAGTACCAGCCTATCTCCATATGTTAAACCACGGCAGGACAGACTGCATGGTACCTAAAAAATGCTTGATGCTTCCTACTTGACAGTGACAATGGATATTTACAGGGAGAAGTAAAATGTAAAAAACGCATAGTACAAGGGGCTAAGTCCCTTCCATTCTGTTGGTAGAATAAATTATGGTAATAACATTAAGCAAAGACTACTTATTTTATACTTTCCATAAACTACTAAGATTTTACTTAGCTACAATTGAAAAATTATGTCTGTTGGAATAATTGTGTGTGGTGGGTTTTTTTCTAACCTGCAGCTGAAATAAATGGGAAGACAAAGAACACTGATTTCCCACTCTGTGAATTCATCAGCCAGTCAACTCTACATGTAAGAAACAAAAGTTTTTTAGGTTTTTTTTAAGTACATTAATAGCTAGAGGAGGTCTAAGGAAAGTATTGGACTGATACTTGTTGAAGATGGTCACCTGACAATTAGAGATGAAGACAAAGCAGAGGCATTCAATGCTTCTTTTTGCCTCCGTCTTTAATAACACTGCTAGACCTTGGGTTCTGGTACCCTGAGTCAGAGGACCATGACTGTTGGAACAGTGACTTTCCATTTGTGGACACTGAAATTGTAAGGAAGCACCTGTATCAGCTGAATGTTTGTAAGTCCATAGGACCTGACGGGATTCACCCGAGTACTGAGGGAGCTAGTGGATGTTATGGCTGGACCCCTCTCGATCACCTACTCAAGGTCTTGGGTGTCTGAGGAGGTCCACACACACTGGAAACTAGTCAACATTATTCCAATGTACAAGAAAGGTGTAAGGGAAGACCCAGGAAACTACCGATTTGTTAGTCTAACCTCAGTACCTGGAAAAATTATGGAGAAGATCATACTGTGTGCTACTGAAAGGCATTTAAAGAACAATGCAATCATCAGGCCCAGTCAACATGGGTTCACAAAGGGCTTCCGTCTAACTAATTTGATGTCCTCCTATGATAAGGTCACCTCCCTAGTGGGTGAAGGGAAGGCAGTGCATGTAGTTTTTCTGGATTTTAGTAAGACTTTTGACACTGTCCCTCACAGCATCCTTCTGGACAAGTTGTCCAGCTGTGAGATGAGCAGGTACATGGTGCACTGGGTGAAGAACTGGCTGAAGGGCAGGGCTCAAAGGGTTATAGGGTATGGGGCTACATCTGGCTGGCAACCAGACACAAACAGTGTTCCTCAGGGCTCAGTTCTAGGACTAGTTCAGTTCAATGTATCTATCAATGATCTGGATGCAGGAGCTGAACGCACCATTAACAAGATTGCTGATGGCACCAAACTGGGAGGTGCTGTTGACTCTCTGGAGGGACAAGAGGCCTTGCAGAGGGATCTGGATAGACTGGAGCATTGGGCAATCATCCATGGCATGAAATTTAACATGAACAAATGCTGGATTCTGCACCTGGGATGCAGTAACACTGGACACAAGGATAACGTGGGAGAGTAGTGGCTGGAGAGCAGACCTGCAGAAAGGGATCTGGTTGACAGCNCATGGTTCCAAGCTGCATCAGGGAAGTTTTAGATGGGATGTTAGAAAGCACTGCTTTACTGAGAGGGTGGTCAGACACTGGAACAGGCTTCCTAGAGAGGTGGTCGATGCCAAAGGTCTGTCAGTGTTTAAGAGGCTGACGTGGTTTAGCCCCAGCCAAGCACCACGCAGCCGCTCACTCACCCCTCCCCCGGCGGGGTGGGGAGGAGAACGGACAAACAAAGGCAAAAGCCTCGTGGGTTGCAGTAAGGACAGTTTACTGGGACAGCAAGGGAGAGGGAAACAATCAACAATAGTACTGATAACAGAAAACAGTTTACCGATAGAACGACCGACCTGACCTTCAGCCCGTCCCCGGAGCCCCGCCGAACCCGCCCCTCCCTGACTAGCCCCCTCTTATGGTGAGCATGGTGTCACATGGTATGGAATAGCCCCCGGCCAGCCTGGCTCACCTGGCCTGGCCCCTTGGGAAATTAACCCTATCCTAGCCAGAGCCAGGACAGAGGCATTTGGACAGTGCCCTTAATAATATGCTTTAACTTTTGGTGAGCCCTGAAGTGGTCAGGCAGTTGGATTAGATGATTGTTGTATGTCCCTTCCAACTGGAACTAAACTATCTTATCCTATCCTATCCCAAAACAAACCAATGAAGTAACTGTCCTTTGGAAATAAAGGAACTGCATATTAAGTGGAATCTATGATCCTCCTGCCCAGCACCCACACATGTGAAGATCATTTTGATCCATAGCACCATGGGTGGAACTAGCTGTGATATGACTGCCTGGTGAGAAACATGAAGGGAAGATCTGTGCTTTCATGTACCTAGGAGAACATGCAAGGCACAGGGAGGTGCTAATGGAGGCACTCTACCCACAGCAATCACACGTTTGCAGAATTTCATAGATAGGAATGGTAATATCAGTCTATATTTGTACCATTACTGTTACCTTGGGATCACTGAATTCTGCACCAACATTAACAGCTGGCTCAGCCCTACTCCCTATACAGGTATGTCCTCACATGACATGTTCCCAAATCAGGACAAGTAGAACTGTAGTTGATACACTGACTGGAGTCCTAAGCCTGCTTCTTTTCCTATTTGTACCAATCAGTTGTGCCTCATTTCTCATTTTAAAGTTATCCCCACAAGTAGAAAGAATAATACATCTGCAAGAGGTGTAATGGAAGATGCACTGAACCTCCAAAGGGCTACTAATAGGTCTGCTGTCCCAGCTCCCCAGGTACTATGCCTCAGGTCCAGGTGGCTCAATGTTTCCTGAGTGCACCTGAGATGTGCAATAACCTGAAACATGGGAAGTCTCCAAATACTGAAACGTACTTAAAGGACTCATAGACTCAATGAGATTGAGGTCAGGCCCAAGTCTCACATGCCTTTACAGTGTTACTTTCTGTTTCATGACATGGAGTTTAACTTCACATTTTACAAGTTTGTCAGGCATAGGATTAAAACCCCCTTTTTTTCCAGATGATGCTTTAGAACAGTAAAGCTAGGCTATTAAACTAAGTATGTAAGATAGAAGTAATGTATGGTATGAAAGGTGTCAAATAAAATAGCCATTCCAAATAGATCACTTCAAATACGACATGCAAGACATCTTGCATGCTGAATAACACAAGTCTGACGGAGCATAAATTACGCCACTGTTCTTACCCAAATCAGAAGTACTATCATTTAAGCCATTTACTGTCATCCCATTAGCTTACCTTTAATTTATATGGGTACACTCATCATTTTACAAGTGATTATTTTACATTGACTATGCAATCAATGAATTTTTCTTGTGATCCAGCTTAATTAAAAAAAAACAACAGAATCTATAGTCTATACACCTAAGGAAAAGCCAGAAACTCAGAGGTGGTTGATACACAGATAAAAGGACTACATTTAAGTAAAGATATATCAATACTCAGTGTATGTGACACACAAAAATACTAATCACAATCAGGTGTGATCAGATGAAATAAATACGCCTGTAAACTTCACCTGCTTTTGCCTAAGATCCTTTCTCTTCCCCATCACAAAATATATTTCTTTTTTATAAGGTTGAATGTTGTAAAACTAAATGACTAAGATAAAATGATAACAAAAAAGCATGGGGATGATCCCAGCTTGGGGAGAAGCCAACAATGACTCTGGATATAGTTTCCTTGCTTCATCTTCTCAACTATCAACCATTTAACATTGCTAAGGCTCTTAATTTCAAATTCCCACACCAAGAAGTAAAACAGAAATAATTTTATTATTGCAGCTTTGACAGTCCTGCAGCAACAGTGTGTTTAAACAATTAAGTCTCAGTACCTCTTTGACCTCATCAGTACCACTGGTACCTCATGGGTACCACTGCAACTTCCCACAAAGAAAAGAAAATCAGAGTATAAGGTCCATCTAAAATGCCACAGCAAGTTAACAGCAGCCCCTGAAACAGAGGTCTAGCAATTCACTTAGTTCTCTGTCCTAGCCAGTAAAGAACGAATGTAATGCAATTTATTTTAAAATTTATTTTCAAAGGCACAAAAATGAGCAAGGCACCCAACTTCCACTGAAATACAGCTAGAATTCCTATGGGCAGGACAGGGAAGTCAGATCTCACTTAGGTATTTTAAAATCCCTCCCCTGAGCATGTAATTCCACACAATAAAATGACCCTGATTAACTACTCTAACATTAACTAACCTAATCTGTGTGTTACAAGTCTGGTGTTCTCAGTTAGCTGATCCTCCATTCCTCATTAGATTAGATGTTAAACCAGCTCAGTAATTCCTTTCTCATCCTCTGCAGTGCTTAAGGTCTGAGGTTAGCTGAGCAAAAAAAGGAGGGCTGGAAGACAGAAAAAAATGAGGAACACATGGGTCTTTCAAGCCCCTACTCATTGATGACAGACAAAAGTAGACAAGAACATTAAAGAAGCCTGATGGCATTTTTCAAACAGAGTAAAACAAAAGTTCCTGATGAGTTTCCTATTTAGACTTCTTTAACTTTTTTTTTTTTTTAACAATTAAAAATATAATTAAAAAGCAGGAATCCTTTTGCTGATTCACTGGTCTTTCAATCATTCCCCAACAGCTGCCTGGAGTACATCAGGAAGACATGAAGCCACATTCCACTCAGAACACCAGCATTCACAGATCATGTTTTCACACTATTCTTACCTCACTTTCAGGATTGTTTTAATGTCCCTGCACAACTTGCCATTTTTAAGTGTGTTTACTATTTTTCACTTCTTACTCTCAGATCAAAAGTTTCACTGAGACAATGTTTCAGTTCATAATTTAATAGTGAAAAAAGCTCTGGGTAAACAGCATGCCATTATTTACACAGAAAGATACACATTCTCCTCAAAAAGATCACTAATTTTCCATTGCAAATCAACGTCCTCTTCCTCCAACACCCTTAAAAAGTGTCAATGACTTATTTCTAGACATGTTAACTCTAATAGAATTATCAGTAAACTCTCCTTCCTTCCTTTCCTTTCTCTCCTTTGAACTAACACAGGACCACAAAATGGGGATTACATCTTTGAAAGGAAAAGCAATCATTATTGACTGGCACACTTTGGTTTCCCGGCATAGTATTAGCGATGGGAAGCTGGAAGGCCAGACAGAACGGTTTTCTAGGCGAGATCCAACTCATCGGCTGTATGCTAGACACTCCACAACTGGACAGGCAAGATAAAGAAAACAAAGGAAAATAAAGTTTTCTCCATTTTGCAGAAAGGGAAGCAAGAAAAAAAACGAGACTAAAATGTTTGCCATAACATTACCCCGAAGATCTGCAGCAGAATCAAGAACTTAGTAAAGGTATTTCAAAGCCCTACCCAAATTATTCTTGACATCTTCCAACACAATTCAAAACTGAAAGAAAATTCAGTACTAGAGAAAGAGATTGCACATCAACAGTGACGAACATGTTGAAATTCCAGTTTATTTGGGGAACAAGGGGCAACTCATTCTATTGCAGAAGTTGCATACTTAAGAAATAAGTTGTGACTATTTTTCATCTCTACTTTTGGGATGCTATTCAAGACTTCCCAAACTTCACTGCTCCTAGAAATCATGACACAGGGAAAGGACTGGGATATCAGGTGATGTCCTAGAAGCAAAAGCAGATGGAATAGCAAAGCAATAAATGTATTTTCACAGATATGGTTCACACAGTCAGAAGGGAATAAACTGCTTATATACTGAGAATATATAACCAGCTAATGAAAAGTATTTTCTCTAAATAGGATGCTTTCCAAAATTTTCCTGGGGAAACAGGTATCCTCAGCTGTTTAGGGTCACTGAGCAGGCTGTCACTGCAACAATGTAATTAACAAGCATGTACAACATATCAAGAGAGTGTCATAATTTATAGCCTAAGAGCAATATTGCTACTGCTGATCTGGGATGCAAAGCCTGCTTTCTCTAACCTTCAATACCAACTTACCCAGCTTCATACCTAGAGATATAAAGTAGCAATGGGTTTAGGAGATATTTAGCATTTTTAAATTATCCTATTCTTTCAATTTTACAGTCCCATTTGGCTGGCAGAATGCCACTACAGTGTGCAATTTAATACAGTCATAGCTGTCACAAGACACACTAGATTGCTCTATCCATGGACTGTCTTCTATATATAACTGCTAAGAACTTGCATAATTAAGGTTGCATTTAGAAGTCTCAGCTATGTAACCTAATGGCTCTTTGCAAGTGAGCTTTCATTATATATGGAACACAAGCTTTCCTCACAACAGTAGTTTTTCTTCTCCAAAAATGCCTCAAATGTTTTGGTGGTGTATTTACAATAATCTTCAATGTTCACAAGGGCTCTAATTTTAAAACCTGGTGCAATTCCTTTGAACTTTTAATATTAAACTGCAGACTTTTTCTTCATGTAGAACAGAATCAGAATTGCATATGAATGTTAAACAAGGAAAAGTCTGTATGTTATTATGACACACTGGATTGTGAAACAACTGGAGACTCCTTTTCCTGAGACTCATCAAGGAGTCCATCTCACTTCATACACAGCACAAAAAGAAGCTGTCAAAACCAGGAATACCTGGAAAGCTGCCAGTAAAAGTAGATTTTGTGCAGAGTTGTAGTACCGTTACTTCAAAAGGAAACTAAACACATCTAAATGTGCCTTTCCCTTCCCAGGCAGTAAGCAAGACATCACAAGAACAAAATTTGAGATGACAAATATAGGAGGTATGACATTTCAAAACAGTCCACAGGACTACTTATTACTACTTACTTCTTTATAATTCAAAGGGCATTCCCCATCATAGGAACTCTAGTTCGTGTGCGTCAGCTATGCACTTGGGTACTAATCCATAGAATAAATAGAAAGCTGTTTTGAGCTATGGAAGCTAAACAGACTAAATTACTTTATAACTGCAACTTTAGAACAGTACAATTTTCTTCTTGCTTGCCACAGGACAATGAAAATAAGTTAGGTGTTAAACACTCACTACATCTTTTACAATCAGTGGAATCTCAGCACCTTTGCAGGAGAATTAGGTCACTTATTTGGTGGTCAAGTAACTCACCAAAGACATCTATTTTCCTAGAAATAGCAGTTGCAGGATCTGAGGTATGCCACAGCTTTATCATTACCCAAGATTCTTTTCAGCTGTATTTGTTCCTCTGTTGTTTCTAAGAAGTTGGCAATAAAGCACCCAAAATACCCTGAAAATAAGCACTGGGTCTTCTAACAAACTTTTACAGCTACTGGGATGGAATTCAGTTCACCAGTTCTGCTTTGTGGAGCATTAAAATTATGCAAAAGTTTCATTTACTTTCAGAGGCTTTCAGGACAATTTTTGGACAGGCTCGATTTGGCTCATTTTTAAATAATGTTAGGAGTCTATTAACTTCAGACAAGTGTGGACTGTTTTGACCCTATATATATTCAAAGCAGTCATAAATCAAGTTAATCAAATTCTTCATTATGCAACTTTATTTATCATCCAAGAGCCAGTAAGAAAAATGGAGAGAAAGTCTCACCTCCTCCTTTCGCTCCCTCACCCTGCCCCCCAGGGGTAAATATGCAGTTTGAGTCTACTGTAATCATCCCCATATAAAAATTGTGACTGTTGTCCAAACCCCTTACTTTCACATCCTATGGCATAAATCCCTAACATCACAGAAAGTAAAATACTTGATACTTAGAATGATATTAGAAATGCACACAACACACACTGTTCCTTATAGCTCACTTACCACCAACCCCTGTGCATGCTGAGACTTTAAAAAGATGTTATGATGAGACACTTGTTATGAGCACCTAGATAACCTCATCTGCAGGTAGTATAATTGGCATTTATTTATATGTCTAGATACTTATATGGCTCCCTCACTGTATTACTAAGGCATTTCACAGGCAGTAATGAATTTCTCAAGGAAATACCCTTGCAAAATAAGCATGATTATCTCCAGTTGTGAGATGAAGAACATATATACACAGGAATGGAGTACACTGCTGAAGGTCACATTGAAAGTCTATGAAACAACTACAATCAGACCAGAAGTCTCCCAAAATCACAGTTGGCTGTGGCTCCTCCCATGCTGTCCTTCCTTCCATGCTGTCTTGGCTAAACAGAAAGTCAAAAAGAAGCAGTAACATGACCTTTTGCTTCTCAAGTTTGAGACAAAATTATTACCTCTAACTGAAATAATAAATAAATAATAATAAAATGTTAAAAACATTAAGATTTTTCTGTATCATGTCACCACAAATACCTTAGTATGCATTTATCCCTAATATTCTTAAGAAAATGCTTATATCATAATTGTCCCACCAATCACTACTGCTGCTAGTGACAGCTGTGTCAGAGCTGAGTAACAGTGGCTATTTTCATCATGCAGAAATAATTCTGCAGCAGCTCATACTGAATTTATAGCATTTAGGAGCAAAGATGACATCAGTCTACCATTTAGGAGTCCTTGTCCTGAATGACCAATTTTCATTAACTTTAAAACCAAGATAGGTGTATGTCAAACCTGGCTGCTTCCTAGTAAAATCTATAGAGGTGATTTGAAGAAATGTAGGAATGAGAGGGATTCAAATCTAACAAAGAAGTTGCATGCCTGAAATTACCCTTTTTTAGGGGGGTATCAAGTGGTATAATAAAAGAAATATTTTTCCCTACAGATTATTGCTTGCTTATAGTCTCTGATCTTCACAGTACCATAATGCTAATCTTTCTCAATTTTCATCCTAGACCTCTAGGAAAAAACTTAATGTTCATACTAGAAATCCCCCACCACAAACAGCCTGATAACACTAGGAATGACACTAGTAAGCAAGAGTATTTATAGCTCAGTTTTGATGGGCATGCTGTTTCTTTGGGAATATAAAACACAGACTTCATGGCTAGCACTGAGAAACTACCAGGAAGCTTACTGGTATGAATTGACTATGAAAACAAACAGAAGCACAGATTTAGGCTCAGAAAGGAGTTCCCCTGAAGCAGGAATTCTAGGCTCCATGGGGGTAATTTGTGTACTCTGTAATACTGCCCACTCACAAGGATCACCTGGTCGTTTCTGACTAGCAATGTCCATACTGCTGTACAGACCTAGAAGTCTAGCACTTTCCTGCACCTTGTGATAGCTTTTTGTTATTTTTCATCTTTTGTACAAAACACATTTAGCTTGTTGCAATCTACCAGCTTGTTTTCTGACTTACACATGTGGAAGGCAGGTCTCTGCATGGGTCTTGGGTGTTCAACAAGCCTTTCTGCACCATACACATACCACATTTTGCCTGCCTGAACAAGTCTGATGGGCTTTTTCTGTCCTGAGTTCTTATCTTACTGGCTCACCTGAGAATGTGCCTGAAGTGGGCTCACCCTGTTCATACCAAATCTGTCATCAGAAGGACTGCAGAAACAGCACCACGCAAATGTCTAATATAACTTGGAGGATGAAGAAATCAGCATGTAATTTAAAAAGTGTGAGCTTTCAGCATCATACACAAAGGTTAGCTGTAAGCAGTACTTCTCAGGTGCACTACTTCTCTTAAAGTAGCTTATTAACGATCAGAAGCACACTTAATAAGTTTGAAGTTGCATAGGCTGGGCATGATGTAGCTCAGGCTACACTGTATCAAGGAAGACACAGATTCAACCAGAAGCTGAATGTCTCCCCCTTTCACCAGCAGACAGACCATCTTGCAAAAAATGCTAATTCATAATGGCAGAAAACCATCAGGATAACCATTTCACACCAAATAGGAATCAGCTTATGCAGGAGCTGCATTATAGCATAGTCAATATGCAGTCCTTTTACACTCTTGACAGGTAACCGGCCATCAAGTCGACCAGCCAAACCTTCCTAATACATCATAAATCAGCACCACAATTCAAACATCTGTTGTTGAGACAGCATGTGTAACAAATAGTAGACCTGAGATTAGAACTTGGTACTGTTCTCTGGGTCTTTCCTGTGCCAGAGAAGGCTTAAAGTCCAGGAAAATATGGCAGCTGTAAGCAAAATCAACATATCATCCCAGCAAACTTCTCACCAGAAGCTCGTGTCTTACTGCAGTATAGCATATTTAACTATTTCTGAATGGGAACACAGAGCATCATCTGCTGATTCCCAACATCACATCCTGCAGCAAAGAGCCTCGCTTTAGCATCACCATACCCAGCTCCAGCAGAGATGGCAAGATCAGCTCAGCCCACCATGGTATGATATAAGACTGTCAGAGTCCACCATCTGGTGTGACAGGAAATTGTTTCTCATCAAAATTTTAGAAATGTATTGAGTGCATTTGCTTCAGTACGTATTTTCCCATGAAAGGTCTCTGGATTGTTAAAGCACCCTAAGGGTCCCCGAATCATTCAGTCCAACCATCCCCTAGCAACACTTCACCCTCATCTTCTTCTTTGGTAAGCATCTAAAATGGATGGCAAAAAGGATATAAAGGATCTTCTTTTATCTTCCTCTCACACTTTTCTAAACGAAGCATTTAATCCACAGCATCCCTATATCCCTACAGTTAAAGTCAATGTGTATGTCTGGATGCAATTATTTATTTCACCTCCAATCGCTTCTATACAATGTCTAACCATCAAATCTGTACAAGCCATCCCACCATGTTTCTAACAGTATCACAGTTAGGATAAGATGAGTTTTCACTAGTATTTATCAATTCAATGTCACTTGCAGCCTCTGCCCCTGCAACAGATGAATCACTTACTGCATTCCTCAGGAGAGCTGAGCATCCTGGACCCATTGCTTTGTTCCCATCATCAGCTGTGGAGAAACATTCACGAGCAGCAGACATTTCAGGTTTTTTAAATGTTCATGAATTTACTACGTTTGGGCACAACATGAGTGATAGCACCAGAAACCCTGTCTTTGCATCCCTTTTTTGCTTCCTTTCTCACACATGAATTCACCTAAAAGACAGAAGTACTTTCTTTCCTCTATGTGCATCCTTTGATTAAAGAATGTGCATCATCCTTAAATTTCTTATGGTACTTCACACATCCTTGTGATGCACTAGTGGATCACTACTACCATTTTACTAATACTCCCCAGCAAACCTTAAAAGGGTGCAAAATAGGATGATGCCGTACTTTTGATGTAGATCGTTACAGTTCCTTCCTTCACAAAGGTGGCTGCCTGCATGTATTACCTACTCAAAAGAACTTGTTTCTATCCTTCATCTTTCCCTTCCACAACAACAGGCTCATTGTGTTTCCTTATTAAAGCCTGTGGGTTTTGTCAAGTGTAAAATATATTAAATATATGATAACTTTAGGAGGATAATATAAAACTTACAGGAAGTTAGCTTCAAGTCAGTACTTCCATTCTCAGCTCCTGGCTTTAGTTCTTAAGTCTCTAAATGTTAACACTTGCACCCAGCTTTGGTGTTGCTATTCAGGGGCCAGCAACTTGCTGTATGACCCTGGCCACATAATTTCAATTATGCTTCCCATCTTTCTTACTTGTAGAGAGTTCATAATTCTCAGACAGAGAATTCATTCAAAATGCCAAATATTCTTACAGTAAGCATGGTGAAATCCCATGAGCCCCCAAGCCTCTATTGAAGGGAAAAGTGATAGTAAATTGTTGTTATTAATGTGTATATGAAGATATTGTCACTTGAACTTCGAAGCACCTTTTCACCCCTGGAGAGGACACCAGAACCGAGAAACAGTGCTGCAAGAAAGCTAGTAATTACATGAAGGTACAACAGCAATAATGGAATTTTTTTTTCTCAGATCAAGACTGAACCCTTTTATTTTTTTCCTCAAGTGTTAACACACAATATTAATGACATTTTTGCAGTTCCTGGAATCAATCAATACTAGGAGTAACAAACAAGGTGGTTTTCTTCCAACTGAATGAGACCGAAGAGCAAAAAAAAATTCTAGCAGTGGAAAAAAAAATAGTAGTAAAATATTGACATCCTAACTTAGCTCTAAGTTTATACATTTGACATTCACATCCTTAACTTCCGATTCATCTATAGAGAAAATGCCTTTATCCTTCTAAAAAAATAATCTGAGTTGCTGTGCAGCATAACTTCAATCTAATATTAAAGACATAATACACATACATGCATACACACATGTAGAGCCAAACTGAGAAATTAACTCATAGACCTATAAAGTAACTTCAATTTTTAACATTTTTGCAAAGTGGAGGTGCTGGGCAAATTGATTTTGGAATCAGGCTAAAGCTAAAACTAATCGCTTTGTGACAGCTGTCACTATTTGTCTGTCATGCATCAGAGAACATCAGACCATGCTATGACATCAGCTGAAGAGCATACATCCTTTTGCCTAAGCTACTGTCTAGTTCAGTGTTTTCATGACAACTCTTGTGCACATTTCTTACACCTGGCAGGAGGTTACAAGTGAAATTCCACTTGCACCACTCCCTTGCCTCTTTCCTATGAGGAGTATAAATGCTCGTAGGGACTCGGTCAACTTCAAGCCTTGCTGGATGAAATGCAACAGTACAATTCAGAAGCAATCTTCAATCACTTAGCACCTACTCCAGAGGCCTTCCACTACCTCTGTGGATTTGCAATTACCATTCTTTATTACTTTTCACAAGCTTCACATGCACCTTCAGAGAAAGTGAGATGTAACAGCACGTTCTCATTGCTTGTACTTTGAACCCAAACCTACCAGCCCTTTAGTGGAAAATACTTCAAGTACATATATAAAATTAATATATGAAATCACTGCTGATAGTCACAGAAATCAAACAACTGCACTCACTTAATTTGTTTATTATAGGAGGAGCAGACACTCTCCATTAGACTGAGCAACTTTGTTAGTAGCCAATGTGGTAATTGTCAGGAGAGTTTGGGAATATGTTAATGTAGGTATACCAAATACAACTGATCATATTTGTCCACAATGGAGCTGCAAATATGTTCAAGACGAGGAAGACAGGGCTAAATTGTAAAGTTACCACAGAACACAAAATGTAACATCCTAAGAAGTTTCAAATGACCAAAGATTTTATACTTCGAAACAAATGAGGCCTCTGAAAAACTGCATCCAGAACACAGATAAGCAGCGTACCTGTTCTAAATGGAATGCTGCTGCAAGATGGTTAATCAAGATAGCTCAGCCTGATGTTTTTTATCCCTCTTTCCATAGTAACCAACTTTAAAAGTCTAAGAACATATACAGTAAAAAATTGTTCAAATTAGCTTGGAAACAGACATGGAATTTAGCTGTAATTGCTTATGTTTGTGCCAAGTATTTCTGCTATAGCACATTTCTCTTGTTAATGTCTTTAAACTATGAGCACACTGCAATTACTCTGCATTGATTTTAAAAGCAGACTTAGCACAATAATGTCTCCAATTTGTAACCAGAACAGCAGCACTATAAATCAAACTGTTAAAGTCAGTATTTGAGCCAAATACAAGCAAATAGAGAACAAGTATGGAGATCTGTCTTTAGATTTTTATATATTAAAACTGTGGACTTTAGCACCCGTTACATTCTGCTTTATGTCACTCAAATGGCATAGGAAGAGAATTGGTGAATGACGGTAGCTTTATTGCTGTGTCTGTCACTGTTAGTCAATATACACAGAACTGAAGATGACTTGCAGGTTCTTCCTTCTGCTAGGTTAAGAACCGCAGATACAGAAAAGTGATTTGTTTGACATTACAAGCCTTTCACATATGGCCTTACAGTGGACATGGTAGTAAAATCTCCAACCACTGTGTCTTGAAAGTATGACAGAGGAGCAGGATGTTGAACGAGCAAGTGATAATTACTTGATATAAGTTCCTCTCTGTATAATGTAACAAAGCACTTTATAGCAGCACAGATCAAGCATCCAGTGCACTGTCAGGCCAATTAAAATAGAGAAATACATTATATTTAGTAGTTTCTGGCTCAGAAGACTAGAGATGTTTTATGGCTAAACTTGTGATGCTTACAATAGCATATATATGAGAAATAGGCAGCAAAGTAAAAAAAAAAAAAAAAAAAGACTCCCATTAAAATCAGGCTCTGACACCTTTTCATCCATACCTGAGCAAATGTGTCCAGCATACAAATGAAAGGTTTATTTTTAATCCTGCCAGCTTCCCAAATGACACCATGGCTCTAAGAGATGTGCTAAGCTTCCTGGGTTTTGCCTTATCGTAGCAGAGGCGTCAACAATTCCCTTGTCCGTGAGATACACAGCTGAACATAAACCCAGCACCACACTGGATCTGCCTGACTCCACAGGCACTGAAAGGTTACAGACACACTCTGGACAGCAAGGGCTGGGGCAAACACATGTTCGCTCAGCCAAACCCCTGCTCCAAGGGAAGAATACATAGAGCTGCTTTCTGATTCCCAAAAAGGGAGTCCTGAAGTGTATCAGGTGTAGTGGAGAGGGAGAGAATGTCTTCTTCAATGGTCCTAGTAGATGGACAGAGAAAGGTGTCCTCCAGAAATGCAGAAGCCAAGATCCTCTCCCTGCCCCCCCGCAAAGACAAACCCAAAAAACCACATTTGGTCTGTCATTTTAGTATGAGAAAAAGAAGGTGCTGCTGCTGCACTCTAACCAGGCAATGAATGGAAGACACTTAATTTTCCAATTAATTAGATCCTCCTAACTCTAAATGTAGAGGTAATTGATGTGTCAACACAGGCAAATGAAACAACTCTCAACATAAAAACAATAGAGTTACTTCTAGCACTCAGTACTGGATGGTGGATTCTATTTTTTTGTAAAGAAGTGCTTCTGTCAGAAGCAATGCCACTGCAGCTGCAGCTCAGCAGCCATGCAGTGGCATATTTATTATATAAGGTATCTTGACATCATTCCACACTTTTACTGACAACACATCCCTACAAAACCCACCGCTTCTCTACTTAAGCTGTAAAAACTCCTTTATAATGTTTTGAACATGTATGGTTCACCTAAGCTTTCACTGACACTTTTATCTTCCAAACATGATTTGGTTTCTTTGCTGAACACACTGAATGGGATCAATTCTACACTTAAAATTGTATAGATGCCTGGTCTTCTTTTAAAAGCTCTCACAAAAATAGCAGCCAACTGCCACCAGTTAGATTGACTGTCACCAACCAATACTTAAAGCACTAAGAACCAGTGAACTTGCTACTTGCCATTAATTTCACTTTTTGGCTGGGCATCAACCATTGCAGTCAATCAAATTTCTTACCCACAGTCTTTAAGGAGCAAGGGCTGTCTCCTTTGCCCTTGTTAGTAGTGACCACTACAATGGGGGACTTCCTGGGTTCTATCAAACCTTACTGAAGTAATAAATCTGGCAGACAGTTACAGGAAAGCTACATCAGGTGACAGTTGGGAAGCTTACATAACATCAGAGCAATTCTTCCCTGTCTTTTTTGTTCTGTAAACACATGCACACATGTGCATTCACATACACAGAGTTAGCAAGAGCTATCAAGAATTGCTGCAAGCCTTTTTGTAATGTTAGCCTTGTGGTTTGTTTGGTTTTTTTTTTTTTTAATCTATCTAAATTGTTAGCTCTGGGTAGGAAACTTTGACTAGTCTACCTCCAAAATGCTTGTTGCAAAGTTGCAATCTCACTGGCAACTGAGGCATTACAAACAAAAATATTCACAAACCCTTCACTTGAGCCATGCAGATACTACAGGGCATTGTCAATGTGCTGTACAATACTTCCGTTTGGAATACCTGAGTTCCTACGATTCCACTACCTTGCTCATGTATCACTCCTAATCTTCCTTTAAAAGAAAAATGCATTAACATGATACCAGAAATTCAGTCATAATTGGGAGAGACAGGTTTCATGTAACTTTGAATGAGGTTCTTAAGAAAGTAACTTAATAAATGTTTTTTTGCTTTATCCATTTAGTGCACGCAGCCATGAAACCAAGACACCGTCCAGTCTTTCAGCATTTAAACTATAAATTCAAACGTGTAGGGATGGGAAGGAGCCAGATGGCTCCAGGCATGACAGGCTGGCCAAGGGATATTCCGTCTTTCACCTTATCTAGGTCAACAGTTTGAAACAGACTGAAAAAATCACCAGCTGACAGGAAAGGACCTGTCAGCCCATCCCAATCTTCATGTTGCCCACAGCAGCTGGCAACTTTTCTAACATCTAATCAGTACTATCAGGGGATGGACAAACACAGAGATGACCTCAACCAGTTCTCCTGGAACATCATCAAGGTGCAGAGTCGGATGTAGAAGTGTAGGAAGCTTGCTTGACAGAACCCAAACTCCTCTGTTCTGCTGTCAAAAACCTACTTACAGTAAGGCTAGCAGACAGTTAACTTTGCATCGATACTGAAGGCTTCAACACAGAACAGAAGGGAATTGCCATTGCAACAAGGTAGAAAAAATAGCTCAGCCCCTTCCCCTGACAACACCATCTTAACTCAAATGTGTTCCAAACTCTAGCACACAGCACTCAAGACAGATGAAAGGTTAATTCAAGTCAGTTCTTATTTCAACTATTTCTGAAATTGTCTAAAAGCTCATGCTCCTCTAAAGTTCTTTAAATACCAGGAAACATTACTTTAACCCTGTGAAGTGTGTAGGATCACACATCTGAATTCCGGCACATACATGGCTTTGAGTCCTCAGATACAGAAGGAGTTACACAATGGTTCTTACAAAGTCATCTGATTAGAAACTCCTTCTCTGGGCATATATCACAGCAGTCATAGATGACTATAAATAAGAGCAAATTCCCTAAGAAGCCTTTCCTACAACACTTGAGAAAAAGTTCATTCCTTCTCTGCTTCACTATCAGTTTTGAAACACCCTTTGCTGCAGAATAGCCAGCAATCAAGTTTCACAACCCTACAAGCAGCAAAATAGCAAAATTGCAGCTTCTGACTTTATGGGAGCACTACAGACACACAGCACACGGGGTGGGGGCTGGGACACAGCTCAGAGGCAGGAGAGCAGAAAACAATAGCAGCTTGCCAGAGCCCACTACTCTAACACATGACGTGCTTGGCGTTGCATGTGGACGTACCCCACAACTTGCAGATATCAGGTCAGTGCCCCCTCCCCCCGCCCCCCAAACATGCGAGCTTGCTCCCTTCTGCAGCTGGGGACTGGATTACGCAGCAGCCTGCTTCAGGACACATGATTAAATCCCAGGCAGTGGCTGATCTTGAAGTATTTCAGTGCTACAAAGTGCTATCCTAAAGTATATGCTTTAGACACTGGGCAATTGAGTTGTTTCTTCATAACAGAAAGAGAAAGTCTTCCAGAGAGAGCAGTAACAGATACATTGTATTTCATAAAGCATACAACGAGCCATTGTGGTTTGGAATGGATATTATCTCCCTGTTAATTCAGGTATATTCAAGGGTGCTACAATTGGAGACAGCAGTTAAAACAACTTATGATATAGCTGAACATAAAGCCTCATGAAAATATTCAGAAATGTATTTAAAATTTAATCTCTGTTTAAAGACTTTCAAGATGCTGCTAACGTATGAGAGACAAGCACTACATCTGGTATCCTCGGGTACTCTCTATTCTACACATCTCTATTATCTATACATCTATGTATATTCTTTATACATCTATTTCTATACATTATCTATTCTATACATCTCTGGCATTCATCTGGATGAATGGAATACATCTTTATTCTCTGGTATGCTCTTAGCATAGAAGGTGCTGACTAAGCATTTCCTCTTTGTGAAACAGATATTAAAAGTAACACAGCACAGGTACAGGTGATGGATTGTTTAAAAATAAAAAACAGCCTATGCTAGGTTTCTGTAAGAAATTTTGTTGTGTGTGGAAAAGGAGAACACAAGTTCTATTTTACTGGCATTACTGTTTGTTTGCGTGCAGTAACACCCACAATAGGCAAAGCACTGTTCTAATGCACAAGGAGGCAGAACTGTTGTCCCCAAAACCTCCACGTGAAACCAGCACTGCAATTTCAAATCACAGAAAAACTAATAAGAATTGGGAAGTATTTCAAGAGACTGTAGCAGTTGCTTGACAAAATCTGCTTTGGAGTCTTTTCCACAGTTAAAACTTGCTCCTCACCATTACAAGCAGGAACAATTTTACTATCCTCTAGAGTTCTTAATTAACTTTTTTTGTATTAACCTCCTCACTCTGCCCCTTTCACCTCTCTTGATTACAGGATCGATTTGAACATAAGATAATAAAAGTGCTGAGTCATCACTCAACTCCCACTGAAAATGCAAGGAGCTAAGCATAATCAGTCAATGGAAGGACTTACTTTTGTACATCTTCTAGTTGTAAGTTACCGTAAGAGAAGCCTCTTTCACTTCCAACTTCATGCCAATTCCTGTTATTACAATGACCTGACTACTTGCTCTCCAAATCCATACATTCCCTTTTACTCTTTACTCCCTTTGTTTACAGTAAAAATTAAGTCAGGTCCCTTTAAAATTCATGTTTAAGAGCTATGAAGCTGGTGAAGCATCTAGAGTACAAGTCTTATGAGGAGCAGCTGAGGGAACTGGGGTTGCTTAGCCTGGATAAAAGGAGGCTGAGAGGAGACCTTATCGCTCTCTACAACTGCTTGAGAGGAAGTTGTAGCCAGGTTGGCGTTGGTCTCTTCTCCCAAGTAACAAGTGACAGGACAAGAGGAAATGGCCTCAGGTTATGCCAGGAGAGGTTTAGATTGGACATTAAGAAAAATTCTTCACCAAAAGGGTTGTCATTCATTGAAACAGGCTGCCCAGGGAAGTGGTTGAGTCACCATTCCTGGAGGTATTTAAAAGACATGTAGATGTGGCACTTAGGGACATGGTGTAGTGCTGGACTTGGTAGTGCTAGGTTAATGGTTGGACTTGATGATCCTAAAGGTCTTTTCCAACCAAAATGATGCTATGATTCTAAAAAACAAACAAATAAAGCCCCTCAGTGATTTTTTTTATTAGGTAATATGCTCTGGGTTCTTTTTCTGTCTTTTTTTTTCCCCCAATACCTTTTAACTCATGTTTTCAAGCTCTTCTCCAAAACTGTATAGCTTTTTGGTTTGGCTTCTTTTCAGCTAGTTGTTTTGGATTATCACATGATTCTGGGAGTGAGACCTTAAGATAACTCTTGAATGACTGGAGATTAAAAGTCATGATATTTGGCAATATCGAAGTCTTTCAAATTCTAACTGCTACATTGCTATCTTATTTGCTGATAAAGTCATCTCATCCATCTTACTGGTTTCAAATGGAGCATTAAGTCAGTCAAGGAAGGTATCATCACTAGATGTCTCGTATCTACCCATACAGTGCTAGCACACACGCTTCATAATAAAAATGAGCTTCTACACAAAGAGAAGGAATTTATTTTGGATCAACAAGGCAGAACAGTAAAACCAAATCAGGCTAATGCTGTGAAACAAACAGCTCACAATGAGCATGCATTACTGCAAGGGTTTAATAGAACTTGTTTTGGTTTTATTTTTCCACAGCTTTGAGAGACTTTTCATTGCTTAATTTAGTCAAAATATTATGAGCAGGATCAAAAACCAACCAATCAAATCCCCCGATTTGCAAGAATCTCTCTGCTCACTGAGCGAAGATACACTGTAAGTATTACAGCACAATATATCTTTCTAAAACTCAACTTTTGCACAACACAAGTGCAAAGTTGTTCTCTTGGGTGGTCACATTCAGCTGTTCAGTAATGGGGCAACTAAGAAATCAGAACTGAAGCCAAGAATCATAAAAAACCAAAACAGCAGATGTGTTTATGGCAAGTGTTCCCCAATATCACAAACAAATAGCAAGATCTCCACAGTAGCTGGAAGACAGCCATTTTGCAAGCAGGTGGTTTGGAGAACAGCTCAGGGTTCTCTTCTCAGGTCTCTTGCAGTTGGAGGATATTCCCCTCAAAGCAGCAACACTAATCTGAAGCTAAGAGCCCTTTTCTCCTTGCTTTCGAAGACAGAGGACAAAGTGCAGAAAGCTCGCCCACCTAAGCTGCTTAAAAAGCTCTGTAACATTTTCATTAGTTGCAGAGTAGCTGCACTGACTACAGCAATCAGCAGTTACGTGAGATGCTCCATCCCAGCACCATTCCACGCAACATTCAGTGGAAAAATGAATGAAGAGGCCAAGGTGGGACTACCTGTATTCCCCAAAGCATCTTAAATGTAAGCTCTGGAACAAAGTACTATTACCCCTTTTGAGTTCACAGGCACTTACACAACAGTCTTCTATACTCAGCCCAAGCCATGAAGAACTGAGCACCAGGAACATAGACCCAGAGATCAAGAGAATGAGCCTCAACTTGTTCCACAGTAGGAAAAATGGGTACTGGTGAACACACAAGAGTTTCACCTGGAGAGTTTCTTCCCTTGTTGTAATCAGCTGCTTGCTTGAACACCAGCTTTCACAACCTGCTAATCTCAGCTCTGCTCTACCCAGTTTCCCTATCTTCTTTGGCCTAGAGGCTCATGAAGTCCCATCTCTTCTACATTTCTTCTCCCTTCCTACATCTTGTGAATTAACTCACCACCTCCAGAATGAATTCCACTCCTGTTTCACCAGCAAAAGTTTTGTCACTCTATCAATCACTCTGCTTGCACACTTTGATCCCTTTACCTGCCTCATCTTCTGAGTGTCTAATCTCCCAAAACAGGCTCTGACTATAACGCTGTATTTACACAACACCTTGCACAACCAGACTCAGGTTTTTACTAGTCTCTAGACATTATTCTGACACTTACATTAAGGCTTTTTACTCCAGATATGTTATTTGGTCAAATAAAGATATCATCTCTTCCTACAAACTTCAACACAATAATAAGAGGACAATAATAATGGTGGTAGAAGCAATAGCAGTAGCACTGTGTAAGATCCACATAATCAGCACAAAGATACAGCAGGGAACATACCTAACATGCATTTGGGACATGAACTGAAGAATAATCTGCCCACGCAGACGCCATGTGGAATTTAAGAAGGCAGCGCATAATTACCCAAGCTGGTCTTGCGAGGATGCCAGGATTAGCACTCCAACACTTCTGAAAAGTGGTCAGGAAGGCTATTTTGCCTCTCATCCAAAGGAAATAAACCTATCATCTGCTAGATGGCCCCCAAACGCTACATCAGGCATCATTTTTACATAGATTTGAGAAAAGTGCTTTTACTGATCCACCTAAGCAACTTTCAGTATCAATGCATCCCTTAGCAGTGCATGGGACCAGTATCAACCCAGAAAACTAAGTGTTCTTCCCTGGTTCATCAAAAATATACCCTTTGCTACCTCATTTTTTCTGCACATTTCTCAGCCAGTTATATGGACACATTAAAGGAAACAGTGACCTAATTTTGACACTGTGTTTCATAATGTAACGACAACCTAGTTCTTCACGAGTCTCAAAACCCATCTTCCTGATAAGTGACCTTCTCTCTAGAGTATTTAATATTACTTTTGGCAATAAGAGGACTGAACATAACATGCAAATTGGAAATTAAACAAACACAGGAAAAGAGTATGAAATATAATAACGTGTAGCTCTGCATCCTAAGATAGGGGCAATCAAATCTCTTGCTTCAGTAAGTAGAGAGATCAGGGGCCAAGAAAGAAAGTTGTTTTCTCTCCATGATACAACACTGCCTAATTTCTCAGATGCATAGAATTTTTCAAATTTTCTTCAGCAACAACAGGTATTGGCCCTAAATAGGGTTAAGAAAGGTCTTGGTACAACAGTTCCAACTGGAGTTAGCAAGTGAGTATAGCCAAAGACATCTGGCAAATGAAAATATGGTAGATTCCTATCATATTATTAATCTGATCACAAAGGGTTTACATAAATAAGTAAAAAAAAAATCTTGGCCACCAAGAAACAATTTTAATAGGAAACTGCATTGAAAAGCAAAAATTAGACAAATCAACCAGGAAACAGATCACCCTTATGCATGACTTGAAAGAGTGGAGGAGAGTAAGAGAGGGAATGGTCACAGACTTTTCAGGGAACAGGCTAACTGGATGCGCTCATTAACCATGGGCAGTGAACTGAGGAAGAGCTTCTATGCAGCTTGACACTGGGCATGAAGTACCAGCATTCTCAGAGGAATGCCATTACTTCAGTAAGGAAGTGCAACAGATGAAGGTAAGTTTTACCTTCCATCACTTCTGCATTACTAGGAATGCAAGTAAAAAGGGCTAATTTCTTGTAGAGCAACATCATTACATAACTGTACACAGAATCTTCACACATAACTATGTAGCTATTTGCAGGCATCATGAAAATAATTATTCTTTTATTTCATAAAACCACTAATAATAATGCTAACAAATATTTTATTAAAATGATGGCTATCTACCACTTTGGATTGCTTCCTAGCCAGAATGCATGCTCAACATTCACTCTTCACTTCTGCAATCTTCGTCCCTTTAGAAGACCACGTGTGCATGACAGCCTTATGTTACAATACCATGAATGTGAATTTCAATGCTCAAAACTCAGTGCACTTTCTTTGTAAAGTACTATTTCTGACTTCCTGAGACTTCTTTCCAATGACATCAACAGCATACACTTCCACGGATTGTAAAAGCAACAAGATAAGTCCTCCACCCTGGCATTAGAACCTCAGACAAAACGGGTTTTGAAATGACAAGACAGTATGTGCTAAGCAAAATGCCAAGCTTTACCATGAAGACTGGTCAGCTCAGACAACCTCCATTATTGGAAAGCAAGCAAATGGAGATGTCCTTTCATAAGGACAACTCAGCTCCTAAAAGCAACGGGATGAAACTTCCAAAATCCTCCTGGCTAACACTGTTGTATCGGTGAGCAGCAACCTCATTGAAAAGTACACACTACATCCTTTCTCTCTCCCTCACAACTACTCTCCTCTAACAGATGGTCAGTTTACATGTGGTAAAGACCCACTGTAATTAAAAACTGCATTTTCATTAGCCATTCTCCAAGAATATGACAGCTCTGTCTCACTTTTTCTGATGAGTATGTGCTTCATTTCATTGGAAACAGCAATCAGGAAAACAAAAAATACAGCCAGTTTCTACTCTGGGGTTGTGTGGAGGGGCTGGATTGCAGATCCCCAGGAAACAGTCAGAGACACCATTCACCAAGGTTAGGCACCCTAGCTTGGGGGTCAAGACAGACCCTAATAATCAGCACGTGGAGTTCATCTGTCTTCTGGAAGGATGCACAGAGTGCAATTCATATTTCCTTCACCTTTCAATTACTTTTCTCATTTCAAGAGCTTTCATCACATTTACAGTCAACTACTCTACAATTAGTTCTGGAACACAACAATCACAAACTAGAGAGATATTAGCAGGACTCTGGCTTTACAAAGGCACAGATTTACTGCTTCCCCCCTCCTGCAATTCCTCTCCTCCTCTCCAGTTGGAAAAGCCAAAGGGACAACACAGAGAAAAAGAACCTTTTTCAAGAGTCATTTACCTTCTGCAGACTCTACAGACCATTCTGGATTCAGCATCATTTCAGAATAGACACATTGTGGGCTACTGGAAGTGTCTGCAGAATTACTGACTTCAAAAATCTCTAACACCCTGGAAAGACCAGCATCGTCTAAAGGTCCTAAGGGGAGGAAGAACAGTATTGCAGTCAAGACCTTTAAGACATTTAATCAAACCTCTGGAGACATGAGTTCAATTCTCAGCCCTTTCATAAATCACTCTCTAACTTTATATCCCAGCTCAGCATCTGTAAATGTATATGGAGAAGTATTTCCCATTTCAGATCACAAAGGCTCACCTGCTGGGAGCACCTTTTACTGTCTTTTCATTCAGAAGCTCATCAAGTAGAACCTCAGTTGCTGAGTGGCATCCTGAGGTACTTTCTGCACATGGCAACACAGGCAGAGCCCCACTGTGCTCCACTCTAGGTTACCTGCGGAGTCCCAAGAGGAGTAGTAGACTCACACAGACAGAATAATAAAAGTTAAAGCTTACTTCCAGGACAAACTTCTTGGCTGGCAGGTACATTCTATATGTACTATACTGTAGCTCACCTATACATTTTTCACTTACTTCACACTTCCCATGAGCCTAGCAAAAACCTGACTGCAACAACCTGTCTCAGATCATTCTGAAACAGAGCATTTGTGACCATAAGCAAGTCAGTAAAAAGTAATTCTTTGGTACTGCCAGGTCTGACTCCTAGACAGAAATTATAACTATAAAGACAAGATTATTTTATGTGGCAGTGATGATAAACAATCCCTCTAAGAGGGAGCTCTACTTTCCATTTCAAGTAAATAGATTTTCTGTCCTGAGCACCAAAAATTTAAGCCACTCATACTCCCCAGTGTTTTGCATTGAGCATGGCTCTCTTCCAAAAGGCATTATCAAAAAGCAGTAGGGAGGTCCAGTGTTACATTACATCTCAATTTTTTTGCATCAGTCGTGTTTGGTTTGCAGTTATCAAATACAGATTTGTGGGTGTTTTTTCCTGCTGACTCTTAATGCTAAAGTATCAGCCTTGGGTTTGAGACAAGCTGAGCTATTTTTTTCTGTCACGCTTTCACTAAGAGCAACACTTTCACAGGCAAGTTCTATTCTTCAGGAAGTTGGTGCAGTTCTACTGTGCAGAGTCTCATTGACTCAACAAAGCCAGTATTTCTGTGAAACATGCAGATCTGCTCCTGGGCTGGATAAGCACTAAAAGGAAGAGAAGTGAAAAGCTCTCCAAGTTACCTCAGTCACTAAACAGACATGACTACGTATATCAAAGATGGACAACTTACACCATTTGAGCCATGTATGGCTTGAACGTTTTTGAGTGCAGATAACGGTCATAGGTCAGCCCTATCCAACTACATACCCAGGTTAGCCTCAGGCAGCAACAAACAAAAGGGACCTATAAGAAGTTGTTGTCACCTCACACTCCTGAATTACTTATAGAAACTCCCTTCCTCAGACCTCTTATAAGTATTAGGTGTGTACCCTGTGGCATTCCACTGCTGAGAAGTTTAATTCAAGTCTCATAGTGTTGGAAGAGCTGGACACCAATAAGATAGAAATAGCTGCATTAAGTGTCACTTTTATCCAGCTTTCAGACCACAAGCAACATAGTTAATAAAATGTCATCTCAACTGCTTGATACTCCAGCGGTCATCACAACTACAGCAAAAGATAAAAGGGGAAAAAAGCAGAGAGATGATCTCTAGCAGACAGGGGCCCTGACTAGAAGGGAAGTAATTACACAGTGCTATTCTCAGGTCTGCCATGTTCTCCTGCATGACCCTGGTTAAGACTGTCAAACCCTCTGTAACTCAGTTGCCTGCCATGTAATCCTTAATAAAGGGCTTTTAAATTTGAAGAAGAGAGGTGTTTTAACACGCCTTGTCCTTATCTTAATCTTAATACAGGAAAAGTATTAGGCTGGACCTGAGTCTTTATTTATTTATTTATTTGACTTAAGCTTAGGAAAGGCAGCAGTAGCAAGCAACTTGCACATAACCACAAAGCAAACCCACTGTCTCCCAGGTCCTTGGGCTCTTCTTACTTTTGACCCCCACTTTGCTTAGGAAACGAAAAAAACTACAAGGTCCTTCATCTACAACACAGATAATCACAATATAAGACATTCTCATGCTTCCCTCTGCCAGTATATGCCAAACCTATTTGGAAGGCATCTTTTTGTGAGCAAATCTATTAAAGAAAACCTCTGTAAAGAAATTGCCTCAAGTTTACAGTTCAGTGGTAGCTATGGCAGTATTCTGTGCTGTGGGCCTGAACTCACTGTGGAAAGTCCCTCATGAAGTCATGAATAAATGGAGCTTTTTATGCTTTTTCCATGCGATCACATGGGTGTATCAATCCAGAATGAGCAGGAATCTCTTTTACAAAACCACACTATTCTGAAGATAGAAGAATGGATTCATTTAAGCAGGTCTTCTTAATTCAGTACCTTTGAATAAGAATTGTTAAATAAAAGCTCATGTCATTTGTCAGCTGAAATGTATTTTCTATCCCTATTGCTATATTTGAAAGACTAGGCTTTGAAAACAACTTTTAAATGTCCCTTCCTAATTAGTACCTTAAACAGAGATAACTTGGAGTCATGTGACTTAACAGCAACTAAATCAAGGTAAGAGTTTTTGCTTAATGCCAAAGACATTTTAAGTTACGTCTCCCATTAAATGACAGACAACTCTATTCATAGAAAAGAAAACAACAACAACAACGAAGTAAAAGAAGCTAGAACAAGTCCATGTGCCCGGGGAGCCTGCAGATGGAAACATCCTTGTCATTACTCACTCAGACACAGCAATACTAAACCGAATATCCAAGCTAAGATCCATCTCACTTTGCTTTAGCCATCTACAAAGTAACAGCTTAGAAACTCTTGTAATCATGTTTACTTGTCTGATCTGAAGCAACTACATTAGAACAAGTTTAACCATGGCCTCACTGTCGACTACAAAGGAAGCTTTTGGGGAATCTGTCAGATACAGCATCCATAGCATAATCTCCACAGCAGACATCTCTTAGCATAGATAGATAATTAAGGCAAGATGACTCCTGTCCATGGAGCTGGAAAGACAATGGAATTTTCCAGACACAAAGAACTCTGTCGCAAGCTGCTGAGGGCAAGCTTAACAAATCCTCAGGCACTAGCATCTGGCCAGTCACTGAACAGGGTAACAGGCATTCAGGAGTTTGAAAACTGGCCATAAGCCCATTGTTCTTTCAGAGAGTTGACTTCAGCAGTAGCAAAGCCCAGTCAGTGATGAAAGCTTTCAAAAATCCTACTTTTGATTATGGATGTTCAAGTTCAGGACTTCCTTCGAAGTTGTTGGTTTGGTGGATTTTTTGGCTATCCGTTTCACTGGGGTTTTTCGCAACTGATGGCTCAGGTATCATTTTCTAAAAACGGATCTCAGATAGGACTAGAGTATAAGGCATGATTTTCCAAGTACTTGCACAAATGTTATAAAATAATAACTTTACTGAAAACAATACAGTCTGATAAAAAGGCATATTTTAAGTCATACTATTGTCAAGTACTCAAAAATTCACCCTGGAGAACAAAAAATATTTGCATCCTCTTCTTGCTCCTTCTTCCTGGAATGCTAGGCAGAAGACTGCCTCTGCTCAGTTTTAGAGCTGAGCTGTGCCTTATCATTAGACCAATCTCAAACTCGATCATGTGTAATGTCATGCTCTCTATCTGTTTTTCTTAATCATTTTTAGATGAAAATAATGGGACACCTAACTTAAGCAAAACAAGCACCACAAACACCACCTAATCTTTCAAAGGAAAAATAATTCAGTGTCCATCCAGCACAGTGATGACATTGTCATGTCTCTGTGGCATGCTCTGTGTTCCCAAGGTTTTTCCTTTCAAGCCTGTGTTCCTGATTCTATACACTGCCTTTTGCTTCAGCACTGCTGTTACAGCTTCTACAACCTTTTTGCCAGTAAGGTGAGGACAGAAAAATGTTCTTTAGAAGGTGATGAGCTTCTTTCAACAGAAAACAGAAAAAAAAAATCTACCAATTATCCACTAAAAATCTGAAGTCACATCAGAGAACTGCGTGCATGCAGGCACAGTGCTATGAGATTTATAAAAGTGGTGCCTCACACAAGTGCAAATGAATCCTCTCAACTCTTTCTGATGGAGGCTGGGAAAGAAAGCAGATAAGCCAGCAGCTGTTATTCCTCAGAAACCTGATCATAACCTCATCAGGATCTTTGCTTCCCTCACTCAGTTACTCAAATTTTGAATCAAAAAAGGACAGGTACGACATTAGTACCAGCAAGGCTAGGTGTGGAGAACAGATAGGTGGGTGTACAGCTGAACTTGAGGCAGCAACAAATTGTGTGCTGTGGATTCTGAGAAAAGAAGGCAGGAGAAAGAGAATGGGGGGGCAGAGGGGAAGAAATGAAGGATGCTTTTATCCTCCCTATTTTCTTTCATATTTCTTTATGATGCACACAGAAAAGCTTTAAAAGACAAAAATACTTCTATGTGTATGTTCCCACAAGTAAGAGACCATCTAGAATTACAATAGTGTTGTTTTCCTTGTTTTTATATTAATTTTATGCACAACCCTCTTTAATATGTTTGTTGGAGAACTCTTTGTAGATCCAGAATCAGGATCTCCTAACTGGGGTTGTAAGAGTTCTCAAATAATAAGGAAATAGAACTATCCAGATCCAAATAAGAAATTCTTTCTCCTTTCCATTGCTCTGGCTCCACTTTCCTATCTTCCCATGGTGTCTTGTGCGCTCCTGAGAGTCTCCTAAGGTGCAGGAATTGGGGCAGCCAACACCTACGGAACAACCACAAAACAAGGTGGGACACCACCAAAAAATCCCAATATCAGGGATACAGGAGATAAGGATGACCTCGGAGAAGAACAAATCTTTTCCCACCTTTTGCATGTCACCTTTTGAGATAAAATATAGGGAATGCTGCAAAGAAATAATAATTTAATGAGAAATACATTCCAGGATGGGAAGCCCAGAGAGAAAAAGAAATTAGTGGTTAAGTACCAGAAAAATTAGAAGTAACAATTTAAGTATCAGTGAAATTTCTGATAATGTGTCTAATTGTATGACACAGAAGAAAATTCATCCTTAACTTTCTAATTTGGATTTATGGGAGAAGTATATAATTCAGTGGATCTTCAGCACAGCATACAGCAAATATTTAAGCTTTCCAAAAGCATGCCCTACTCCAATCAGGATATACCATTTGGAATAGGTTGGGGGGAACTCATTAAATCACTTGTTTATTATTCACACTACAGGAATGTGAATTCTATTGACAAAATGAATCAATCAGACAGCAGAGAGCTATTCTCTGGAGTCTACATTAATCAGCCAGACAAGCTGTCAGTGAGGATTGGGTCAGGCTCATAACATAGCATCCAGTGAGGAAAAAAATCCCTGAGACTGCTGAAATAGGGAACAGTTCACCCTTTCAAAGTTGTCCCCAGAGGCTTGTGTCAACCATTTATTACTACTTACACACAGCTGCAGAAGCATTTAAGTGAGAAAACTGCATTCTTTGATGTTCCAGACATGTGTGTGTTGGGGAAACATGCTTGATCCCAGCAATTTCTGTGAGGACAAGTAAGATGAAGTACCCTGAAAGAAATATTGTTGGGCTCTAATATAGCCCTCTTAAGAAAACACATTCAGGATCTTCAAAAAGGACTAAAACTAGGACACATGTCAGAACAGATACATTGCTGGGAAACACGCAGAGTTGTCATGCAGTCTGCACTTCAATAAAACAATTAAAAAAAACCCCAACACTTCTATTTCTACAAACTATTGTTCATACAGACACATTGTTTTCAAGGTTTAGCTGTTCCCCAACCTCCTCCAATATAAAGTATAATTTTAAAAAAACACCACACAAGAGTACAAAAAAAATTAGCTTTTTATTTAAAAAAAAAAAGAAAAGAAAAAAAGAAAAAACAGAACAACACAAAACCCCACAACCAGTAACCCACCCCAGACCTGGTAAAAATCATGAACTCCTAAAATCTCATGATTCTGAGCTATACATCCTGTTAATGAGGCTAAACAGAATAGAGAAAACAAGCACAAGCTGGACTGCAGGAGCCCTGATCAGACCAGAAATAAAAGTAGAAAGAAGTAGTGGAAGTGGAAGAAAAAAAGCAGTCGGCAGTTCCAATAAATACTGTGAGGCAGTCTAGCGCATATAGCAACACATAAAATCAATATACTGTACTAGAGAACACAATCATACACTGCAGCTGTTTGGTTGGGGGAGTCACTGTTTTTGTTCTTGTCAGCACTTGCACCAACTGTACAGTCAAGCTGGATGGAGTTTAAAACTAAGTATGACTTACAGTGACACAGCTACAGGATAGGCTACAAAAACTGCGGAGTGGCTCAAAGAAGCAGAAGTGTTTTAGCTGAAGAGTGCTTCAGGAGAGGCTACAAGTGAAGGAAGTCAGACCCGCTCTTGGAGGGAAAAACAATAAAAGGATGAAAGTGTTTAATTGCAGCAATGTATTATGAGTGTAAATGCTCAAAAGCGAGGAAGAAAACATTTCTGTCCTCACTATGAAGCTTCTTCATCTCACTGAAGTTCATATGGAGTGTTGTGCGTACTGCTGCTCTAAACTTGACATTAAAAGCTACACCATAGTACACCAGCATAAATATTAGTATAAGCATTTAAATCCTGCGCCAGGCTGCACTGACAAGACTAAATCCAGCAGATCAATGGATGTGCATTATTCCACTCTACTCAGCACTTGTTAGATCACACTTGGACTACTGTGCCCAGGTTTGGTCATCCCAGCTCAAGAAATTGGACACCATCCAGCAGACTGCCACCAAGACAAACAACAGGTGCAAGTTGCTTCAGGTAAAATTTTGTTGTGGCCATAAGAAAAACTGAGAACAAATTGAATTAATTCACAACAATTAAACACTGAAATAGATTACCAAGAGAAATGATGAAATCTCTCTTGCTGTAAATACTCAAGGCTAGGCTTGACAGGGCCTTGGGTAACATAATCTAAGGCATTGTTTTTAACAGAAAGTTGGACCAGACGTTCCCTAGAGGTTCCTACCAACCTAGAATTTTTCTATGATTCTATGATCCAAACATATGTTATGCCAAGCACTGCTAAATACTACTTTTGCAGTAACCTCATTTTAAATTAGAATTTCTCTGATTTGTCTTCCCATTCAAAAATAAAATAAAATAAAATAAAATAAAATAAAATAAAATAAAATAAAATAAAAGCAGAAGGGAGGACAGTTCACTGGTTTTGAGAATATCTGTCAGCATCTATTGAAATTATGAAGCAGTAGGCTTAAAAGGAAGTGTTCTTTCACAGAATACACAAATAAACAAGTGAACTTACTGCCAGAGAATTTAGGAAGGCCATAGGATAAATGACTCAAAGGAGTTCCATGAATTTGTTCAATTCCTTTAGTATCTATTAAGCATTCTTTACCATCTACTTTCAAAGAAGGATATGCAAACTTTTGTTCTGATCCACTATGTCCAGTTTTACATTTAAGCCTCATGAATGGGAGGTAAATCAAACCACTAGAAGTCAAACATAGTAGTCTTAACTTGTAACCCCACTACAGTTTATTTGCATAATCAATTTAAATGCTCACAGCAGAACAATGGGAACCTTACCACTAACATCTAATAAATCATAAAGCCTAAGAATGATTTATTCCAGTTAAGTTGTAAATGGAAAAATAGGCTAAAAAATAAAACAAAATCCAACAATAGTGACAGCTTCCATTTCTACCTAAAGGCAGAAAGAAAGAGTTAAAATTCCCAATAAAATGGGATTCTAACCTGCCAAAGTAACAGATAGCTCTATCACACCAAGGTCATACATCAGAGCCACCTCCACAGGTCACTTCTATAGGCAGAATAGATAACACCTAAAGAAAGCCTAAACAAACACAAAAATAACAAAACAGGATTTGATACACTTAGCTATCTGCATTTTAAAGTACATCCCATAAGACACAAAACCAATGTTGCACTGAAAGACATAAACCCAACATCCTCCCAGATGCTGACAGTGGAATAAAGTTCTTTTTACATTCCACCTGCTGTAAAAGCCATTAAAGCAAACACTGGTCTTACAGAAGATGACAAACTTCCATAGATTGAAGGGCTATGGAAAGTAGGAAGAATTGTGACTGCCAGATATGCAACAGGAAACTTTTTAATCTTCTTACCTCTACTGTCTGTAAGTCTTAAATACATTGGTTTACTTATTTATCATTTATGGAATTATTTTATCAGCTGGTTTGGAGTCATAAAAACCATAGTACAATGGAAACCATAAAGAGAGACAATCTCATAGCAAAGTCTTCACCTTAACTTTCATCTGTTAGATGACAATCTGAAGAAGAGAATTTCAGTTTTGTTAGTCACACTTTGCAGGTGATGGGAAGCTTAGGGATTTATGTTATAGGTCATGAGAAAACTTCCACTCTTCTAGGTACTTCTGCAAGTCAGGGTCATGCTAGACCTCTGGAGTGCACAGCCAAATAAAAGGATGGCATACGGGTCCTAAATCTGAAAGGAGTTTTGTGCCTGTGGACCATGCTGCACAAGAGGTTGCTTGCCTACTTTAAGTCCCTCACAAGGCAGGGAGCATTACAGATGGCCTGTTGCTTTAAGACCCTTAGCAAGGACTCTAGAGATCCAGATTCCATTTCGATTTAACTTTGTACAAGTCCCTTAGCAGGACACATTTACACCATGAATATAGACAGATGAAAGCTGTCTCTGCCCAAGGTAATCTGGAAATGAAAGTGCAGGAAAGACCACTGCAAAGACACCCAAGGTCGAGGTAGATGATCAGCAGGATGTCTGAGCTCATGGACAATGCCAGGCACACAGCGCCGAGCAGAACTCAACACAGGCCTACCTGTGCTGAACTGTGCTACAGATACATGGACTTGCTAGTTCTGGTCTCCAATCACTCTCAGCCCTCTACCCTGTGCTCCACTGCAGACATTCTCTTTGTTTTGGTGGCTCAGCTTTCCATCTGTATCAGAAGGATAAAAGCACGGCCCAAACCTACAAGGTGTCAAGAGGATAAATATATTTAAGTGGTCCTAAGCCACTCTGGGATTATGGCAACAGATGTAATGTCAGTTCCTTAAAGCAGTGACAATGGAGACAATAGGGCAATCAAAATGCTAAGGAAAGAGCAACTGACAACATAAAGCTCCCCCCCACCCCCACCCCCCCCATTTAACTATCTTTGCTTCCAGAGGACACTGCAGAAGAAAAGGCACTCTTCAGGACATTAAGATTCTTAACCACTGATTTTGTTTAAAAGTACTATGAAATGAAACAAAATGAAATGTTTACATTTCTGAATTACAATCCACTGATGGACAGCTCTCTTACCTGCTTAAGATCATAACTGGTTGGAAACTCTCCAAGACAATACAGAGGAAAAAATGAGTCTTGTGAAGAACCCATGCTACTCAGTAGTGACACAGCTACTAACAAAATGTAAGTATTGAGCAGCATCATTTAAAAAAAAGTGTGCTTAATACATCAATTGAGAAGCCTAAAAGAACAAATCTTTGATTCAGAAGTAGCCCTTCTAGTAACTTTCAGTCCTCTAAGACAGCAAATCAAGTGAGAAAACTTGATTTAAGAATACAGTGCCAATTCTCTTCCGTCTGTTTCATTTTTGCATCATTTCAGACCCACTGCAGTATACAGAAATTATTATATATGACAGAATTACTCCAAGTTAACTGCTTCCACTGTTAACCATTACACACATTATTTGCAGAGTAAACTGTGTGGTTTAAGTTAACATGCTTTGCATCACATGTGCAGCATGGTAGAAACATGCACACAAGCAACTAATGCATCTCTGCTAATGACTAGTAATTCATTAAGCTGATGAACCCCTACAGCTTATAGTCATCTGTTCATAATCTTATCTTCATCTTCTTCTTATAGCTCATGATTGTCTTGCTTCAATCTTCTTCACCATAAAGAAAATAAAACCCATTAAACCCCACTTATTTTAGAAAAAAAAAATAAATTTATCAGTCACAACTCCTTAGAGTGTTAGAAATTAATAATTCTGTAAGTAACAAACAATTAACATACCAGTTTCTGCTGGTTTTAATTCCTTGCGGCAACTCTCAATACGTCATACACTTTGAAGAATCAACAGTAATGGGATCAGTTCCTATTGCAGACCTACAATTTGTACCTACAGCAGTAGAAATTGTACCAGAATGCACATAAAGAAGAAGTATGGAGAAATCCACAAAAGAAATAAAAAAGATACAAATTCAATCCCTGATGCCTCATGACATGCCAGTGTTATACAGGAAGAAATACATACAGATACTAGCTCAATGCACTTTCAAAACTATGTATCCCTGGTGCATTAGTTAGAAACAATAGGTGGGTTTTCATTCAGGTGAGTCAGAAGACAGACAAAAAGACAGGAGTACCAAATGCAGCTTGCAATGAGGATGAAGTAGATTCAACAAGAACCCATGGGTACAGAATTCCTTCCCCACTAAAAGAGAAGCAATATTTGCAAACATTATTAATTCTTTTGACTCTGAAAAGTTAATTTTCATTTACTGCATTTAACAACAAAAACATAGCAAACACAAAGAGGCAAAGGAAGAAATAAATGAAGAAATGGCAAGCTAGTCATTTTGCGCTTCAGCTTGCATGCCCTTCCAAGGGATGCAAGGGGTAACCAACAGCTCTGTGTTCCCAGACAGCACACAGGCTCTGGGAGAGAGGTGAGACAAAAAAGCCAGCATGTTAACTGTGGCACCAAACACTTAAAGATGGGTTCAAATTGGTTACTAAGATTGTAGGGACTTAGCTGTGCCTTAATTAAGGACAACCACAAACACTGCCTGGATGTACTGTGGAAAAACCTACCCATACCTGCATTACCTGAGCAGTGATAAACCATGATGCCAAATTTTGAGAGACATTATTGAAGATGAGCTACAGATGACTTTTAAAATTCAAACTGGCAGCAGGTCACAAGAATATTCACAATCCCTGCTACACTGGATGGAGTAGTTAAATGAAAAAGGTTTGGACAGTCATGTAAACTTTGGCCCAGCTCAAGAAAAGCAGGAGGAAAGAAGAGCTATCATCCCAGTCAATTTTCCAAACACAAAAGTTCAATTATCTCTGCTGAATAAATTCACCAATTTAAATTGCTCCTAAGCAGCAAGGGACTGACCTGAATGGAGATCTGAGTTGATTTAAAGCTAATTTGTTTCAGAAAGTTGTGAAATTGCTTTGAGTTCAGTGCCTGCAGTCATTTCTGTAAAGTGATACTAAGATGATTAAGTTTTATGTGATCACCCCAACAAGCACAGCAAACATTCGTTGTTTAATAACATATCTTCAGCCATATTAGGTTCCTTTACTTTGTTTGGAAGGTGTGGTTTATTTATTTCTGCAACATATTTAAAGCAAAGCCCAAGACATCCAGCAGAATGCCTCCTTTGATTCAAAGTTTCCATGAGCTGCTGAAAGGTTGGCTAACCTTATGAATTATATGATATAAACACAGACAGGCTACTAAGTATAGTATACCATGTTATCTGTGATGGCTCGGCTGCTGATTAGGAACATCCTAACTTTATGTACAGCAAAAACCCAATTAACTGAACTTTACTTTCCACAAATTGGACTGCATCCTCCCATCTTTTCAACCCAGGTCTTGTTCTGTGTCAGCAGCATTTATATCAGCAAATTAGATGCCTCCCCAGACAGCCAGATAATGGAGTTACAAGCTCATCCTCTACTCGCATGAGGAAGATTACATCCCTTTGGATCAGCCTCTTGCTGACTTACTTACCTGAAAGGTAGCAGGAACAGATAAAAAAGGAGCATGCTAACTAACAGATGCCCAATCAAGCAGCTTACTGAAGTGATCTGCATGGGTCTAGGAGTCCAGAGGCAAGTAAGAAACATTACAGTTATTAGGCTTATTCAAAGTTAACAATAACTGTACCCCATGACGATAACCATCCCTTTATAAAAGTTGGTATCATCATTATTTTTAAAAGTTGGGGGAATTGAGACACAGAAGGCTGAAGAAATTTGCTTAAGGTCACACAACCAGAGGATATGAGTAATAGCTCCTGAGTATATGCTTAAAGGAAGACTTAACTCTGGGAGTCTGGGGGGGGCAGGGAGCTCTGGAGGAGTGGAATTTGTTTTCCTATTTGAAATTCTTATTCCACTTCTCACTTTCCATGACTATATACTTCCTCATATACAAATGATTAAACTATGTCCAGCAGCCTACATTGTAACAGATGTATACAACAAATCTGCTTTTTGAGTCATGAATCAACTTATCATTTATCCAAAATAACAGACACAAATGGCTCTCACACCTACCTACAGCTAGAGTAAAAACACTTTCACACTGAAGGAAAACAAAAATAATTTAAAAAAAAAGAAACCAAAATAAACACACACACCAAAAAATAAAACTGCCTGAATAGAATACAGTGTTAGCAAAGTGCAGTTAGTGAGAGGAACACTGTGAAAAATGTCATATAGGATGTCTTCCCTATCAAGTTGAAAAAGCTTAGACCCTAAAACCAGTTATGAGGCCCTCACCATCTGGATTAACCATTCTAACTCAGCTTTGAAGCAAACCTTAGTATTTTAAATTAAAACCAGTCTCAGGCCTTAAATGATGTTTGAAAGTTATTCTGTAATGTCATCACACAGGTTTCTAAATGGACTTCATTTACATCATATTCATTAGGACACCACACCATTTGAATTAAATATTACCTTTCCCTCTCCTCCCAGCCAGAATGTTGGCACGCTAAAACATTTATCTGATTGTTTTCCCCCACCAAGGTGCATGTTTCCATAGGCACACCAACTCTGCTATACCATGTAGAAGGGAAACTAAAACTAAAAGCTGGAATCTTTTCACTGCTTATCAAATTCCTACTAAAAAATGAATTCTTCCTGCTAATGTGACTGGAAACATTAGCTTCTTCCAGATTTCACTGTCTTTGCTTGTTTTGTTTGGGTTTTTTGTTGGTTTGGGGGAGGAAGGTGTGTTTGTTGGGATTTTTTTTGTTTGGGTTTTTTTTTTGTTTTGTTTGTTTTGAGTAGTCTTACTTTCATGGGATTGTACTGCAATTGTCACCACACTGCTGACTTATATCATGAGAGTCAAAAGACGACAGAAGTAAATATCACTATTATGTCAAGAGACAAGCATCCCAGGGTCACTCACTGTCTCTGTCATTATTCTGTGTGTCAGAAAATGGGGAATATCAGATAATGCAGCTAGGGGCAAGACAACAACAAAGGGAGAATTTGAATGTTTCCTGTTCTAAGCTGTCTATAGTTAGCAATTTTGTTCTCATTTCAGGAACAAACTGTCCACCCCTCTTAAGCCCCAGAGATTTACTTTCAGTTATACACAGGGACAAAGTCTCTTCACAAGATTTAACTGTCTGTCCAACAGGTTCAGTTAAGCATTAAAGCTTTGTAATTCAAACTAAACAGTGCGCTACACTATATGTTCCAGTTTGGTATAAATAAGTATGGATTACTTTATATAAACCATTCTAAAATTCTTAGCTGCTTTACAGTACCAATAGCTCTGACAGTAGACAGACTAAGAGAATGGGCATGCTCCCTCTCTTATAGTCTGATCTGAGACTTTAGTAAAAGTGATCTGTATGGCTGCTGTACTACTGTCTTTATGCTCACTGATAAACATGCAACATTGCTTTTAATCTACAGGAAAAAATACTAATTACTCCCACTGTAAGATTAAATTAGATAACTAATTAATGCAGAAAAATACTCTTCAGAAACAATAATCTTTAACCATTATTTTAATAGCAGTCTCAGTGAAAAATTTGCTGTATTTGACTTTTTTCTGCTACTTCTAGACCAGTAAGTTTCCAGCTCATATTTTCTCTTCTAGTCTTATGTTTTAGCCAAAGAAAAATGCTCCCAACCTATTATAAAATTTACTTTGAAACTGAATGTTAAATATATGAATTTGTAAATTTGACTCATTTGATAAATGATAACTGCTGCTTATAATTACACCATTAATAAATAGGTATTGTTCCTATCAGATTTTTTTGGTAGTAGTTTAAATATAAACAATTTAACAAATAAACCACATTAAGGATCTTCTTGACTTTTCTTTAGCTCTTCCTGAAACCCACAAGATCAGAGATTTAATAATCTTGCCATATGTTCCTCCTAATAAAATGCTTTTTATATTAAAATTAAGCAATTCTACAATCTAACAAGATGTGTATTATGTATGCTTCACTGTATGTAGACTCATTAACCTTAATTAACAGTTAAATGAATAGAACAGCCCAAAACTTAACCATGACCACCATTTATTTGCAAAGTTCTCTAGTGAAGTTTTGATAACTTATTCCTGTCAGTTCAAAATTTCCCTTTTAGGACCCTATGAAATTCTCATTTCACACGTGAAATTTCTTTTAAAAAATTATGTGTTATAGAATTTCCATTTTATAGCTGGTAAGATTTTCTGATATATTTTGTGAAAAGAAAAAAACCAATGAAGTGAAATCTACCCTAGAAAGACATATACCCTAATGTTTATATTTAGTGATTACCTTTCTTGACAACAAAGTTGCTATCTGTATAAGTAAAACCCAATATTTTATTTCTTCTGCAGAGCTATATTGGCTAATTTGCAATCTGCATATGTTTGCACATAAGTATTCTTGAAGGCAAACTAAATCAACTAATGTTGGTAGTTGCCCAGTCCCTTTGCAAAACAAATTATGCACTTAGGATGAATTCAGTGCAAATCATCATCCTAGCCACACAATTAAATACTATAAGCTTCCTTAACCCTTAGCTCAGACTTTCCTAATCTCTAAAAGAAAGCAATGCCAGATGGCCAAGAACAACTGCTAAGAATCAGAGGGCCACAGAGAAATACGTGAAGCTCTTAGGTCATATGGTGGAAAAACACCTTCTGTTTCAACTTACTGCTTGGCCCCAACATAGATCAATTTGCTTTGCAGAACTCATATGCGATCCTTCCGTGTTAACTAACACACATGATACTAATTTTCAAAAACTATATTTTGTTGTTATGAACCTAATTCACAAACACTGAATTCTTGCTGGGCAGAACCAATGCACCACCTTTTTATTGTAGTTATCACAGCGACAGTCTGTTTGCTACATAATGACAGAGAGAATCCGCTAACCACTGCACTTCATCATCTTGAAATACATACATAAAATGTATTATATATATAAAATACTGTGTATATTATGTAATATACATATACAATTGGTCTTCAAATATAGATATGAGCTGGCTGCCAGGCTGAAGGAGTACAGCTCACTGCCACATGAGGGACAGATGAGGTCCCAGCCTTTTTCTCTGTGTCAAGAAGCAAATAACGGGAAAAGATTCCTGTTTTTCTACAGAACATCCTTCTTTGGGCCAACACTGAGAATCACTCAAGACAATAGTGCCCAGCATTCTGGGATGCCAAAGGATACCACCAGTCTTCACTTTCAGAGGAAGCATCTCATAAAAACCATTTTACTGTGGCAGAACAACACTTCCCATAAGATAAGCTTTCTGCTACCACAGGCTCAGGACAATGCAACTTTGTGGCAAGTAAGCTGGTCAGCTGGATTGCCTACTGCAGCTGTACAGCTGCTAGACTGGCACCTGTTTAAAGACTCCCTGAAACATAGTTTTTCCATCTCTCTTTGCAGTTGCCTAAATCGGTTCCTGTATAAAAAAAAAAAAAAAATCAAAACAAAACACTTCTTGCCTTTGTCAGAAGATAACAGTGTGGAAGTGGTCTCCTCACCTCTGAAGACCAGGAGTCTCATTCTGCTTTGAATTACAGGTTCAGAAAATTCCATGCTTAAAAATGAGTCTTCTCTTTTTAAAAATAAAGCACCTTGCATTGCAAAGTATGATAGTCACTGCTCAAGAGCAGGCCACAACTTCATATTTTTGGACTTGGGTTTCTTAACAGAAATTCAGAATGAAGCAATGATAACAGGCAAACCTGGGAATGGAAAAAATAGTTAAGAAGAAAGACAGGACAGAAATAGCAGGGAGTACTTCAGGACAGGGTAGGAGTGGAGGGCATTGGCAGAGCTGTGTGGGGAGCCCAGGACTGGGCTAGCAAGAGAGTTCAGGGCAGGAGGGAGAGATACTGCAAGTGCACAGTGTCAGCAAGGAGCACGTACAGCGCCATTCAAAACCTGACAGACAGCCATAGCAGAACTAAAGTAGATTCCAGGTATGAAGCCAGAGGTGGCAAACTACAGAACACCTGCATGTAGTATGCTTCATTCCAGCTTGCATTTCCATGAGTAGAGATGATAATGCTATTCATTTGAATGGCTCAAGGCAATAAAATAGCCTAGGTAAAAAAAATAAGAATCTAGCAAGACTGCAGTCCTCTGGAAGGATACATGGGAACATCAAGACTGGCTTGCAAAATTAAGTATAAGCCAGCTAAAGTGAAGAAAGGGGGACTTCTGAACAATTTAAACCAAGCTGGTGGATGAAATTTCTGTTGTAAACTACTTTGAAAAATTTCTAACATCTTGGATTTAGCATATTTCTATAATCTCTCAGATTCACCATTCCAGAGTATCATTTTCCTTCTGTATAGTCTGGTTCATACAAAAAAGCATTTTTAGAATATTGGACAGAGATGTGGTGACAAAGTTTATTAAGAGAAAGAAAAGTGGTATAAGCCTCACAACAAAACACATGGTGGGAAGGGTGTAAAGAGGAGTAAGAGGTAAGAGCTTAAGAAGAACAGGGTACTAGTGAACTGTTCCAGATGGCAGGCTAGTTTTAACCTAAGCAGCAATGTGTTTGTATAAAAGTCCAGTGGGAGCTGAGCAGAGATAAGCAGGTAGATGAGGTCTGAAATATTTTTTGAGTTCAAGGAATGGAAAAAAGGACTCTGAAGGTCTGATGTAAAGAAAATTGCTGCTTGGGAAGAAGATGAAAGCAAAGAAGGATATTGCATCTAAGGAGGTGAGGGGTAAGCGATACCTAATGATTGATCACAGCGGACATGAGTAATGCTATCAGAAAAAAGCAGTTCCAAAACTAATCACGATATATAGCATATGAAAAAAATACTTGCAAGGTGTCAAATTAATGCAGCATTGGGTTAAATAGTCAGTTTTATATAAATCTGGTGTGATTTATTCCAGAAATACTTAAGGCAACTTTCTGGTAGGTTATGTGTACAGAAAAGAAAAAAAAAATTCAAAAGTCACAAGTGAACTTTGATCAGATGTTCTTCAGTGACCAGTTGTACCTTTCTACTTAAGTTAGACTCCCACAAGTTCAGTGATTGTAGTATTTCAGTCTATTACTGATAAAAGCTCATTGTTATGTGAGTGGTTCAATGCTGTACCAGATCTCCCATTAACTCTTGCTCTTAAAGGTTATTTCAGTAAGAGGGTCAAGATAAACAGAGAAGCTGCTAGTAAGACTTGTAATTTGAACAAATATATCTCTACTCCAGAGGTAGCTATCTGAACTAGACTGTTAATATCCTTTTTTTCAAAACAAATCCAGAGATGGTGTTTTCATTTATTTATGAGGCATACTGCACATCTCTGGATCACAACCATGACACATTTTGTTCATGTTCCCAAGCTTTGCAACCATCAGGAAGGCAGTGACCTTTGATTTCAAACTAAGCATACCATTTCATATTGGGCTATAATCATGCATATTCAGTATTTCAATTAGCCTGTGATTTCCTCAACAATACTGCTCACTCAAGGATGCCTAGCTGCCAGATGACTTGACTTTTCCTCCCTCCCTTGTATGTGACAATACTTTGCTCAAAGTGGCCGTTACACTTTTAGCTTGCTTGCTGAGGCCTTGGTACAACTCCTCATGCCTCTTGGCTGATGGAGAAAAATCAATTTTGATCCCTCAGAACCAAATGCAAGTCTCCAACTTCACACACCAATGTGGACAAATGCAGCTGAAACTGAATCCAGATTAATTCATCATTCCAGTCATTTCACATTTATGCTGATACCTTAAGAGGTTAGAACATATGTGATTTTTTTGTTTTTAATTGGAGAAATGAGACAGAACTTCCTTCAAATGAAAAAGCAGTTTGTCAAATGAAGTTTAGAAAAAACAAATGAGATTTATGGTGACACTGAGAATGTACTTCAAATTTAAATTAATCTGCAGTTTAATACAACACAAGGTATTATAACAGAATGCAGAAATCCTGCCACTGCAGGATTTTAATGCTACAATAATTCTGCTCAAAGGGCAATAATTCTGCCCTTTCTTAGACAATCCAGCTGAAAACACATATTAGAACAGCAAGTTTGAGGAATCGATAGCCAAACTACAGTAACCAGGTAGCAATAAAGATATTGAAAGTATGTACATTTTCCCAATAGACACAAGTTTAACACTGAAAATATTCCAAGCAGGTATGAGAGAGAGGGAGGGGGGAACTTACTGTACTGCTTCAAAGATGCACTATACGCGTAATGCAGCAGTACAGGATACACTAATGAATGAAGGCAACTGAAAAGGCAGTACTCACCCAAAATATTAAATTGAAAAGGAACATCATGTACTTCAAACAACACAGGCAGCCTCTTGCCATGTTGCACTTCTTAAATTCTAAAAGGAAAACAAAGGATAGATCCAGGTAAAAGACCACGTATTTGCTGTCTTTGGGCGCACTGTATTTGTCACTTTTTATGCCAGTCCCAATGCCGGTCCCGGTTCCGACCCCAGTGTGGCTCTGTGTGCGTGATCCACTTGTACCATAGAAAGCTCCAGCAGTAAAACCTCGACCAAATTGCCTCCCTGAGGTAGAAGGTTTAGCAAAATCAGAGTCTTTGCTATCCAAAGATGGACTCCGGTGAATTGAAGAATCCTCACTACTTGACTTCTCCATGATGTCTCTTTTCACAGTTGTCAGATTTAACGTATAGCATCTCTCAGCATGAAATGCAGTGCCTTGCAAATGCCACAGTCCGATAAGAGCTGTGTTTTGCTTTTCTTCTTCTTCATACATAAATCAGATAACCACTGCAGAATTTATTCACTGCATTGTTACTGGTTTTATTTTTTATAGTAATGTAGGCTGTACTCTGTCTATCTGGGGCATGGATTTATGCATTAATATCCCATGCAAGAGCATACTCATGATTTATCTTGATGAATCAGTTATGCAGAATTTCAATTTTTATTCAAAAGAGCCATAAGTTCTTTCTCTCCGCTCCTAGCCTACAGCTCTCTAATCTATAGGCAGCAGATGGTCCTCGCATCCATTTCCAAAAAGCTTCTGCAGTACACCTGGGAGACTCTCCTCCAGCCGGAGCACTTTCCTTGCCCTCAGCTTCCCTCTCTGTGTCTCTCTGACTCTCTCTCACGCGCTGTCTTTTTTTTTTCCACCCATTTGCAGTATCTCATTCAGTAACCAGCTATCAGAGCGCACTCTGTTTCACTGCTGTTGCAGTGAAATCATCAGCAACTGCAACCACTGGGCATTTCCCACAGAAATCCCTGACCTAACTATCGAGTAATAAATCCACCCTCCTGCTCGCCCCTCCCCTCTGCCTTCCGTCGGGCCAGTTAGCAGAAGCCTTCTCCCCCAAGGCACGCCTCCATGACATAATATCTTTAATAGGCTTAGAATTACTCTTGACTATACAAGTGCACAACAGAAAATCTCTTTAAATGTCAAGTACTGTTTAGCTGTTTATGAGCTAGAACTGTGAGGCAGTGATACTCCTTTAATGCAGTAAAATACTGGAAAAGTATGGATTAGATAGACAGGCGCTAACCTTTCCCTGATCATTAAATTAGCAATGACTTACTTTTTTTTTTCTGGCTTAAACAGATGCCATGGGACAAGGAACTGGAATAGACTAGCACCCAGCATACACTGAATAGGCACCTGTCTCAGTTATACATGCACATAATGTGACGCCATCACCTGTGATATAATTAACTAGAAAAGCAGAGCTGCTGTGTCTTATGGGATCATCACTCAATTCTTAGAACTCTTGAAATGTAAGAATATCTGAACCTGCAGTGATTTATCCTCTATTTAGCTAGTATGTTAGAGATTGTTCTTGTCTATGGCAGTAAGCCATCTTACATTGCAGGTAGCCTGTGAACTAGAAACGCTGACACAAACACCACACTTCTTTTCCAGATAGTAGTGCAACATGCCTGCTAGGACTCTGAAACAGAGAGGTCACGACCGTGACCATGACATGTGTCTGTGCACATGTGTGCAAGTGCTGGGAGGGGAGGAAGAGAAATACTTCAGGTCATGCCTGGTGCTTCCAAATTTGACATTTCGCCATAAGCGTAAAAGCAGCACGCTGATGGTGCAAAGTGATACAGCAGATTTAAAATGTAGGTTATTCTTTTCTTTTTGTAGAGAAAGTGACGTGGTTTAGGCCCAGCCGAGCACCACGCGGCCGTTCGCTCACCCCTCCCCAGCGGGGTGGGGAGGAGAATGGAAAAACAAAGGCAAAAGCCTCGTGGGTTGGGGTAAGGACAGGTTACTGGGACAGCAAGGGAGAGGGAAACAATCAACAACAGTACTGATAACAGAGATACACAACGGGTGATAACAGAGAACCAGTTTACCGATCCGAACGAACGACCAGACCGACCGGACCCCGAGCCCGTCCCGGAGCCGCGCCGAACCCGCCCCTCCCCGACTAGCCCCCTTTTATAGTGAGCATGGCGTCACATGGTATGGAATAGCCCCCGGCCAGCCTGGCTCACCTGGCCTGGCTCCTTGGGAAATTAACCCTATCCTAGCCAGAGCCAGGACAGAAAGAAACCATATTAGGAGACCACTATGACAGAAATACAGCTACCAGGAAAAGCAAAATTTATGCACGATTTTCAACTGACCATTTCACGTGCACATTATAATGCACTGTTAATTATTTTATCAGGTATCTTTGAGAAAAGATAATATAACATTTATTCAATCTTAGATATCTATGCCTAAAAGCCCTTTAAAATTCTGTAATTTTTATGTAACAACATCAGAATCAACACCCTAAAGCAGTACTGTATCTTTCTTGACAGGCTTTTTCTGAGAAAAGATCCCTCCACCATAAAGTACTTCATGCCATGAAGTACACTCAGTGTTTGTACGTGTAATACCTTTCTCTCACCTCTTCTGCTCTAGAATAACATTTTAACAACAGGCAGGCCCAATCCCATATCAACAGTGTTTACTCACTTTGCTTTTCAAAAGTCATTTTAGAATGACCTGTATCAAATGTGTTCATCAGAAAGGCAACTGCAAGATGACTACTTGGCACTCCATATGACAGCAGAACAGGCTACACACAAAACACCCAAGTAAAAAAAAGGTAAACTAGCAGTGACCAAAGTAAAGTGGGGCATTTCTGTACACATCTATGGTGCACATACAAACTTGAATGTGAGCAGTCATCAAGAACCAACTTTCTTGAAAAGAAAAAACCACGGAAAAGACTTGTAGGCCACAGCCAGGTACCTGCCTTGGACACTGGAGCCTGCAGGATAAGTCGCCTTCAAACACAAGGCAAATGTCTGAGTATGGTTTTAGAAGTCTGAAAAAAAAATGAAAATTCACTTACAGGCATTGTAAACTTGTGCCACTGCAATCCTATGCTGCAGCTAGATACTTTCAGTGGTTTTTACTTGTCACACAAAATTGAGCTGTCAGCCAAAAAATTATGAGAATGCACAAGTATTTGAAAGCATTTTTTTCCTCTTGTATCCATTGGTTTTCCATAAAATTTACACTGACATAGACTAGCTTCAGCAAAAAAAATAAAATGCTGTGCACTTGTGAAAACTAATGCAATATAAATATTTGCCTTACGTTCCCACATGAAGTTACACAACAATAATAATTAATCCGTCCTCCTCAGGGTTAAAAGACTGAAAGAATATTTTGTAATAAACAAAAAAATGTTTGCAAATCCAGTCAGAGTTTATAAATAGTGGAAACATTTCTATAGGTGGGTTGGGTTTTTTTTAAACAAAAAGCAATGCAGCTTATTTTTTCAAGTTTTCATTGTTAGATCTTATTGAAGTTTTCTAGTTTTCTATTTCTGCCTTCAAATACTACAAAAGATTACTTTTCCTTACCATTACCTGCAATGCATCTTCCATTAAGAGTTCTCCATGACTGGTCTACAACAAGATTTGTGCTTCAGAACGAACAACCAAAGACACATGTATAGCCAATACCCAGCTTCAAAATCCAAGCCCAAGCAACGAGCACTAGGGCAAACACAGTTCCAAATCAGTCTCCCCTCCCGCTGTGTACAAAGGAAACATATGACCCTCTAATGGTTATGCTGTTGCCACCAGGGAGAGTTTACAAGCCACAGTAACCTTCCACCACTTGAATTTGCGGCCATGCAGCAGCTTTACAGATTAGATGCCACTTCCTCCTGCTGGAACTCTAACAGTATTTATGTAGCTCAGTTAATATATCACACAGAATTGCTTATTTGCTGAAAAAATAAGCAGTGAAAAAGCTGTAACCAGTTCATCCAGCTGTGTTTTGACTAGCCATTGCACTTAACTCCACCTCTGATGGAGACTTCAGTGTTAGGTGTTGCTGCAAGGCCATTGAACAGCACCTTATCATGGTCCCACATGACAGCATAACCTCGGCATTGGAGCAAACACATTTTGCTTCACTACAGATCTCACCTCTGTTAAGTAATTAGAGCATGAAAAATGTTCAAAAGCTCTCTCTATACTTCATTAATCTTTGATTACTGAATCACATAATTTTGTTGCTGAGAGATGTCTCCACATCAAGAATATCATTTCAGTCCCACACACAAATGCCTAGGAAAACGTAAGAAACATCAGTTCATCACCAGTGCTCAGCCAAGTATTAAGGGTAAAAATTTAGACCACTTTCAGATACCAGGTATGAAAAAGGATGTCACAATGGGTATAGCATTAAAATGGAAAGGAAGGGGATGAGTAATAAGGCCCAAACAACATAGGTTGGTTCTCCTGCTGAAGCTGATTTACTTGGTTCTCTGCGCAGAACAGTCCACCATAGTCCTCAAAATACAGATCCCAACAACTTCGGTTTTTATTTGAAGTCATAAAATATTTAATATTTTTTCTCAGTCCTTAGTTTTATTTCACCAAAACCTCAGTGCCAATTATGCCCAGCTACAGTGCTCCTGAATCCCTGTTTGTTTCTGCCTTCTTCAGTTGTTTTTGCACAACCAGCTTGTGGAACCATGCTGCAAAACAGAGCAAAAGCTGACCAAGTTTATACACATATTTATAACCATGTATTTATAAAGACATAATACAGATATAAAATGTATTTCAGTAATCTATAAAAATTATGCTTCTTTTTCCTCTTGTAAAACTTCCAAATCCATTTTACAAGACATTCTCCTTAAATGATCTTGCTGATCCAGTGAGAGGGAGAGGGACTCCAACAGGCAAGAACAGGAACAAACACTGAAGGCTGAGTAAAAATGTATTAAGCTTTTGTTACAGCGCCCCCCGCCCCCCCCACCCCGGATTCCTGACTTGAAAATACAAAACTAGGAGTTTTTAAAATGGGAAAATAAAAACCCCAGTCACCACAATATACTAGCCATTTTACAACTTATTATATATTTTACCTTGCAATTTCTATTATGTAGGATTGTGCTACTGTCACCATTTTAAATATGAGGAACTCAAGGACAAAGACATTTGCTGAAGATGAATAGGAAACTGGTGGCAGAAAAGCAAACTGAATCTGCGCCTCACAAGGCCTCAGCTAGTACGCTAACCATTGCACCATTCTCAAATTAATTCTTTTTAGAAATCATGAGCTTTAGTAACCCTGCCACATGACTTCAGAACAATACTGAGCCCTACAGAGACACACACAAATGCATACAGTATCCAGTGTTCAAGGGATATGGTTCTTATATTAATTATTTTCTTTTTAATGATATTGACCAAGAACTCAATTATACAAGCCTTCCTCAGGGTACAATAGGTAGACAAAGAATTGAGATTGCTGAGTATAAACTCAGTGAGTACATCTCTCCAGTCACTGCTCTGAATCCTGGAAGGTCATGAGAAGGAGATATGGAACAAGAATTGGAAATAATAGCTTATGACTCTGGCATAAAGTTGTATACTGATGAAAGCTCAGATTAAAAAAACTGCACACAACTGATTTTGCAATAAGCTTAAAGGGAAAAGAATGTCCAAAAAATCAAACTGAAATTAGAATCACATGAGAGACAAAAACATGGAGTTCTCAGGACTCCCGTGCCCCTGGTTCCACAACAAAGAGCTTACAGACTCCAGCAAGTCAAAATACCTGGAGTTCCCAGGGCTCCCAAGGCTGTAGGATTTATAACCAAAAATCTTGATGCTCTGAGGGCTGTATCCCACATCCCAGGGTCTTCCAAGCTCCCAGCTTGCATGCTGTAAATCCAAAGCATTCTGCCCATCATGGGATTGGACAGAAACAAGGTAGGTTTCAAGGACAACTTTGGATGATAAACAAGTTTTGAAACCTGTCCGTGTTTTTCAGAATCAAATATTCCAAGCCATATTTTACCTTTGACACACGTTCATTTTCCAACAGGAAAAGTCTTCTAGTAGAAACAGACAGAACCACTGTAACTTCAGTTTTGGAGTCTCCAATCACTGATCATAGCTTCTCACATTATTTAGAGCATATATCAACAGCTTGTTTGTTATAAATGCTAAAAAGAATCACTCTGAAGTGTTTAGAGAAGAGTGAAACACATTACTTAGTTTCCCTGCTAGCACGAACAGCAGTCATTTCTAATACCTTCAGAAAATGACCACTTCCTTGGGTGCTTGATGGAGAGACAGATGATGGAGGGGGAGACTAGATTCATTAAGAAACAGCCTTACTCACAGCTGGTACCTGTGATCTGACCAATAAATGACTCTCTTCTAATGTTTTGTGAGAGAGGACAGACACAAGCTCGTGCTTTCTCTCTTCACACTGTAGCAGGACCAAGAGCATCCAACAGGCATCATCTGACCCTCAGTTCCACTTGCAGAAGAAAGGCATCCCCAGAGACCAGGGAAAAGGACCTGGGACAGGTAAATGTCCATACAGCATAAGCTGGAAGGAAAACACAGACACTCAGTTGGGTTCTTAGAGGCTGGGGTCCATGTTCTAGGACTCCACCTAGCATTGGCATGGCTGAAGAAAAGGCCTGGCACAGAGACAGAAGTGGGACAGCACTCCAGGATGCAGGAACCATGTGAAGGAGTTCCCCTGAGAAGACATGGAGTTTGTGATCTATGGGAAAAGGATCTGTTCTTACAGACACAGTCTTGCCACCTCAGTCCACCACCTACCTTCATCAGTCCTGACTTCACCCAAAGAAATTATCTTTCTTGAAATTCTTACTGGAAAGGAAATGAATTAATCTGTTTCCTCTCACACAAGGGCACTAGCATAACAGCTCATGGTTGCCTCATCAGCAACACAGTTATGCTCCTTGCCTCCCCAAGGAAAAGCAGTAAAATCTCTTTGAATGGTCTAAATTAATACTTTCTAGTTTATACTTACATATAACAACAAGATCAGTTCATCCCTCTGATACGGGGCCCTCACTGGAAGGATGATCAAGAAAATAAGACCCCGTTATAAGACTTTCCACTTTGCCAAACATTCAATGTCATTTGGCCCCTGGGATTTCCATTAAAAATCATTTACTGCCAACAGTGCATATGTGGCTCAGATTTCTCATTTAGGACACCACACTTGCCACAGAATGAGATTCTGTCTCAAAATTGTACAAAGGAATTATTTGTAAAACATGTCAGAGACCTTAACCCACTGTGATCAGATGCAAATGATGACTTGATATGCACAGGAGACATGGAAGATGAGGGTCAATGTCCAATATGGGGTCCCAAAGCTAAGAAATTGTGATTATGTCACACCATCATACCAGCTGTTGCTCAGAGGCCCTCAGACTTAGCAGAAAGAATGCCTGAGTTTCCAAAGCAACAGAAAACCATAACTTTATAAAAAATAGAAATCCTGCTACCTACATTTAAACTTTTAAATCAAAACATTTGTACTAGCAGAATGGTCTTTTGCAGTTTTGTTTTCACTTTACAAAAAGCATTATGAACTATGCTAAATCTGAAAGAAACCCTCTAAAGATTATGTTGGAATGCAATTCACCATAGATATTTTCACCTTTAAGAACTAAAATATAGAAAATCTATTTATTATTTGTCTCTGAGAAGCCCTGGAAGTCAGAGTCGTCTTGGGTTTGGCAGTATACATATAGAGATCAAGTTAACCCATAAAACAGTCAGTCTACAATCCAGGCAGAAAACAAGAAATTAATACCTGACTCTGAATAAAATAACTAAATTGGATTTTTTCTTTAAAGTCCCCAAACTACCTTACCAATTCTCCCACTAGCAGGTGGGAGAAAATAGAAAATATGAGGGGCAAGACAACAGCATGTGCTCAAGTAGATAGGCCTATCCTGCCGGGCAACATGGAATACCAGGTGCTTTGGAACAGTCTGTTTATGCCTTTTAGCATAAGAATCTGTATCCCTTTTAATTACAGACTGTTTATCTCATCTTCTGTAGCAATGAATACACTGTTCCATCTCCAAGAGCTAATCCTTCTTAAATTCTGCTGAGAATTTAACCTCAATATCTTATGGTAGTGAGTTCCATAGGTTCCATATGTTATAAAACACAGCATCTTCCTCTTATAAGCTGTCAGTATTAAGCCTTCCAGCTCTGTCCTCTGTTCTGGCATTCATACCCACCCCATAATTCATTATTTTTTCAATCCTCTATTATATCCCATGTCATTTGTCCTTCATTAATCTAAGCACTTATCTTTTCAGTGTCTCCTGTTATTGAAAACTCTCTGACTCCATAGTAATTTCAGTTAATCATCTTAGGTTTCTTTCTAATTGAGCCACGTTTATACCATAATCTTTTCCAATCTTCTTTTTAAAGCACAGGAGTTAATATTCAAATTCAAAATTAATTTGATAAACTCTGCTTCTATCAACACCTTGCCTTTATGAAAGTGAAGTCATTCAGATTCAACAGACTTTTCTTCATCACTCCTATTTTGCTTTTCTATTTCAGATTCAAAATTTGGTCTTTGAAAAGCTCAACATTTCAGGGTCTACCAGGAAAATCCTTGTAGTTTAAATTCTGTGTCTTACCTGTAGGAGGAAAGGAGTTTTTCCTCACTATAACAACATTAGTTTAATACCAGTTACTTGTAAAATTGTCAATAAGACCATCTTCTAGTCAGAGACTACTTGTAAAGAAGCTAACATAAGCCAAACCGAGCTTTGGCTATCAATGATGCACATAAATGTGCAGTACCAACTGCTGTCCCCTCCCAGTACACAAAAAAACATATGCAGAGAAGTGCTTTTTACTACACACAGAGAAAACAAGATCAAGGGAGTAGAAAGCTGTCAACCACGTGCAGGAAGGCAGCAACATCGCATCCCTGATATCCCCATGGGATGAAATTTCACAAATCAGATCTCCATGCTTTAAAAATTAAAGACCCAAAAAAGACAGCAGGGAAGTGAGAAGGGTTCTTCTTATTTACCACCTATTTTTTCTGGAGGTAAAGTACATGATCTGAGTGCTTCACTTCCACTTTAAATGACAGTTTAGATTTTTGTATCTTCCCAGTTGACTACAGATTAAAGACAGCTAGCAAATAGAAGGTGGCTTTTGCCTATCATGAGAGAATATATCCCTTCTTCCTTTTGGACAGTATAAGAGGACTTCATTAATACAAGAACTCTTCTAACCCTGTCCAGTGTGTACAAGTCCCTTGAACAAAATCAGGTGGATATTCTTTCACCTCTGTTCTAAAGAGACTGTCTTTCACCTGCAGTCTGCTGTTCTGAATTAACTGACAGCTGGTGTCTATGTATTTGCAGAACTATTAAACTTTAAAACAAACAAATTAAAAAAAAAACCCTCATACATATGGCTCCACCTGAAGAAAGAACAAGAATGGTGTAAACATTCATTTTTAAAAGGCAGCACACATCTCTGAAACCTCCTCAATTATGCCATGAAGGAACATTTCTAGGCACATTCCTTTTATAATTGAGTGAATTCCTTCATTGCTAAAATATTAAATTTTTGGCACTTCAGCATAAACAGGTGTGACTCCATGAATGGGGACACTTAAAACCACTGCATCAGGGCTGGCAAAGACCCAACTGTCTACAATAGGCAGCAAACTTACACCATTATTTTAGGCTCCCTTCCCCATTAACTCATCACCAGCACCAGCCTCCAATTTAAGACATCGCTGAAAGTAACAGACTGATTGCTGTGCTGGAGAGTGATCCCCTCAGAGATGTGTGAGTTATCTAAAGGTTGAGTTTACCAGCAACATTTCCAAGCAAAACCTGATCCCAGGTTCCACCCTCAGGTAAAGAGACACAGCTTTCATAAAGGAGACAAACTGCCAAATGAATTAAGCACCTGCCCAGAGCCAGAAGCCTCACAGCTGAAAGTTGTTGGCAGAGTAGGCTGAGTTCAAGCCACAATACCAGGTTCCCCTCTGCCAGATCCCCAATGTGACCCAGGGTAGAAATGTCTGGAAACAAGGGTGGGTTCTAGCTTCTACAGTCATTCAGTCCCCAGCCTACTCCTGGCCCTCCCTGAGGTCTACCAAGAGTGGTAACAAGCTACGTTGCCTAACAATTCCCTGCCTATGCCTCCTTTTGTTTTTCAAGGGAGATATTCCTGAATTAGTAAGAAACAGTTTTTGAATAATTCAAGATAACTTGAACATACTTGAAGTGCCATTAACAGCTCAAGTTCTGATCAAACCACTGCATAACAGCAACATTTCATCCTGCTGGTTTGGGCTGGACTCTTTTCTATGGCTTCCAACAAACTTCCAACACATCTAGCCAGAGCAAAGTTCACACACTCCTTCCTGTCTTAAAGCTCTTTAGATTTATAAAAACAATCCTATCTGAGCATCTGCATCTGCCCTTGCAATAAAGCTTATCTATCGTCACAATAAAGCTTCTTGCATGTTGTGTGGTAACACTATGGGATATGGTCAACTTCAACATTAAAAATAGGATGTGGCTGTAACATAACAGTCATGCAATTAATGCTTTTTGCTTTGCCAACAACAACAAAGTCAGATTTAAATCCCAAGAGGAGGCAGATACTTTAGCCACCTTACTCATCCCACAAGAATGAGGCTAAATGGTTCTCATCTATTCTGCATGAGATACAGGAAAGAGTGTAAAAATGAAACTAAGGTAAATCTCTTAGTATAATGCAGCAGGTTTATGTAACGGTGCTGCTATTCATGAGCTTTGTGACTGGTGTCAGCTCTTATTACAACGGTGTGAGAGATTTAAAATGACAAAGGCAGAAAAGAAAGGGGAAAAAAGATCAGAGTACACTTTGATGTGATGCTGTCAAGCCACAAAAACACATGCAGCAGTTCAATTGCCTGATTTACAGTAGAAGCTACTTAACTTTACAGTATATTAACTAATGAGCTTTTATAAAGGCAGAAGTATAACGGCAAAACATAGTTTTGACTAATGACCTTATCCGCATTAAGAAGGACTCATTTACACTTGGTAAGAATGCTGTGTGCTAGCTGCAATACCAGGCATTCAGAGCCTAATATAGGGTGTAAAGAATGGATGCAAGCATGTTTGACTCTTTCCCAAAAGCCAAGCCCACATTCACTTGAGTTTTGAAAAAGTTTATTCGTACCGTCATTGTCTCTCAGAGATGAGAAAACCAAGATAACCTTGATCAGCAGCCAGAAACTAAGAACCTTGCAAAAATTCCTCATAGTGGCATCTGGAAGACAAAATAGTGGGTTTTGGAGGGGAAAACTACTTGTGTCATTCAATCTGCTCTGATCTACTCAAGCATGTAACAAGTATGCGGTAGTTACAGTATGAAATATCAATTGGCCTTTAGAAGCACCACTTTGTAATTCATCACAGGCAGATATTTTCCATTTACAAATTAATTGGGATGCTGGCATTTTGTTTCAGAAGCAACCAACACAATGCTTCATGCTATGCTCTGCAGACTGGTTCAGAGGAATCTATCAAGTACATGGCCATAAACACTTAGTAAATGGTGTGTATCCAGATGTGAACTATACTAAAGGCTTCCAAAATGCAATACCACATAAGGGTAGACAGTGCTAGTTTTGGCCCAAATATGCCTTCCAGGAGTCAAATTTGATGTGAGAGCTGCAATATGTATATGGTCTTTCTCTCTTCTCTCCTAAATGTCCAAGTCTAGACTAATTTCAAATCTAACCTAACTTACTGAAAAGGCTTTCCAGACTTCTTCCCTTCAGAAGAACAAGTTAAATGTAAATCTGCAATAATATAATCCATGTGGTAATGTTTTGTTTGCTTTTGTTATTGTTTTAACCCTGTAACATCAGCATCTATAAAACAGATCTTTACATGTTTGGACATCAATGCCCCTAACATGAAAGATACTTTGCTCCCTGGATTTTATCCAGCCTACGTGTTCTCCTTCTGTGTTATTTTTCTCATATACTCATTTCCTATGTTGCACTAGTCGCTTTCCTGTCAAGCCAGAAGAAACATAAAATTCTCTCAGGCCACTCAGACAATTTTCAGAAGAGTTTTATGAACTCATCATCCTATCCCATATCTGAAACTCAACTTTTCTAAATTGACCACATCTCAGTCTTCTCCTACCCCACCTCCTTCTGTGCTGTTGGTTTCATTACAGGACACTCTCGTATAGTACTTAGTGTTTCTATTCCAATAGCATGGAAACTGTTGTATTAAATATTTATCAGTAATGGGGTTACTCCCTTCTACTGCAAGCTGAAGCAAGATAATCTGGCAGATACAATCATGAAAAGATTCTGTATGTTTGTTTTTTTGAAGAAATACTATACTCAAATACATGGCTTTGAATATGATTTCAAACAAAACCTGACTGTATAAACTGCACTCTGAAATCCCATGCTTCTTGTATTCCAAGGATTGCTAAATCAAGTCAGCTCAGTTCCCTGTGTTTTGGTTTTTGTTTTTCAATTTTTTTCTTTTAAATCAACTTGAATGCTTTCTAAACCAAAGATTCAGAAATTGTAACTATGGTAAGTAATTTGGCCTTAGACTGCAAATAAAGAAGAAAAAAATTATTCTTATTCCCTGACAGCTGTACCACTGGAACTCTGTAGGTTTAAAGGAAACAAAAAGCAATAAATACTTTATCAATAGAAGCAGGAGTTATGGATCTCTGAACATACAAAGGGAACAGAGCAGATGAACTGGAAGGTGCACCTTCTCTTTCTGCACAGAACATTTTTCCAAACACTGGTCCTGTAATTGGATGCCAGGTTTATGTATTATGCTGCAAAAAAAGCCCAAGATATTGTCTTGATCATTTCAAAGAAACCTTATTCCAGTTCAGTGCCTCCCAAAGAGTGCCTATCATATTCTGTAGCCCTTTTAGCTCCATTTGTACAGATGTCTCAGTTTTGTCCCTACCTAATACATATCTGCTCTGTTTATATAGTCTCTCTCAAATATCGCTGATCTCTAACCGAGTCTAAAAGACTACATCAATACCAAGATGTAGGCGGGGAGGGGGGAGTAATGAATTCTTCTCTGTGAATTGTTCCCTAATTAATTGTTCCCAGGCACCAGAGCCTTTAAAATGTCTATCACAGAACTATCTTGATACATTTTAAACATCTTTCATATGTAAGATCCAGTTATTTTTATTTTAATATAAAGAATAAATACTTAAAAGCCAAAGAATCCAAAACAGATTTCTACACAGGTCCTGCATTCTCAAGGACCTGTGAAAAGTGAAAAAAAAACCCAAAACCCAGCCTGGCATGGTACACTGCTACGTGATTGTTGCAAAGTTCTGTCAACCAGACTCCCTCTCAGGTTTCACAGGCTGGTCACCAGTAGCTCTTACACACAATCTGTAAATCACGTTTTTAAAGCAAGCAGGGACCCTTTGAAATGAAAAGCCAGACACACATTATTGACACACATTTCTCAACACTGGGAAATCTTAAAGCATTGACTTCTAATATAGAAGATAACAGATGCACACTTAGGGACAGAATTCCAAATGAAGATACCCTCAAGAGATGCTACATGCTATTTTGAAATAAAACTTTAGCTCATAAAATGTTAGTATTAGGACTTTAGGCAGAGACTAAGGTCACAACAGATGTGCTGCCTAACACGTAAAAGACTCCCACTTTCCAGAAAGCTATTCAATGTCTTCCAACAACTAAAAGGCAATTCTAGAAGATGGTGGTACTTTGTTCACAAGCATGCATGTTGGCAGGACAAGAAATAAGTTGCTCAGTGAAAAATTTGGTCTGGAAAAAAAACTTCAGTGGGAGAACAATTAAACATTGGAATAGATTTCTTAGAGAGATGGTAAAATCTCCCTCATCAGAAATATTCAAGGCTCAGCTTGACAGGGGCCTGGATAACCTAAACTGAGGCTCTGCTTTCAACAGAAGGTTGGACTAAGTGGTTTCTAGCATCTCCTTCCAACCTAGACTTTGCTGTGATTCTAACATTTTGTCCTAATATCCAGAGAATTGAGTCAGTCACTGACCCCAAAGATGGGCTGTGCATTCCCTATTACAACATAACACCTCACCAGAGTGCCTAAGACCAACACTGAACTCCATGGTGCAGATCTCTCTAAGGACAGAGCAGTAGTGACTTGCTTACAATGTAAGTACAACTACAGGCACTGAAAAACTGGCAAATTGAAATTGCTATCACTCTGATGAGGAGCAAAAAAAAAGATGTGTTTCTTAGCAGTAGCTAGATTTGACAAACTACGAACATCCTCATCCTATCAATTGAGTTTCTACAGATCACAAAGTCTGTCTGATCTGTGTGAATGAATTTGGTAGCTATCATTTCTAATCTGTTGACTAGTGTCTTCTTGAAAAACATGTTTAGCAAAAGAAATGACACAACAAATTCCAGTCTTTCCCATCACCATGTTCCAAATTTTTGTTTGCCCTACTGGAGTGTGAATCCCATACAGGGGTGTATTTGTCAGAACACAGGACCTTCTCCAAAGAAAGGAATATAATTTATTTGCAAAACCAGGAATTAGTAATTATTTAAAGGCAATCCATCTGCCCCTAGAGAAGTACTGGCTGCACAGATGAAGGGCTGTTCTAATCTCCTCGAGAATAAATTTCTGAAAGATCACAAATTAAAGTTGTTCATATGGGAGAAGAAACCTCAATCCTTGACCACAGAGATGCTGGAATTTCATTTGGTGTTGTCACTATGTCATGACAGTGGAAAGCTATTTATGGATTTTGATCTGAAAAACTGATACAGTTTTAGATGCACCCATCTCCTTAACTGGGCATTATCAACATAAAATAATGTTGGTTTTTACAAACAGTCTAGAAAGTTGTTTCAGATACCTCTTGTGTGGCAAATCTCTCCCTACAGCTTTCCTATCATACTGTTCTCTTCTCACAGCCCCAGTGAGGAAGAGAGTCTGTGAAACTGCATAAAAACACTCAGTGGAGAAGAGGGTAGAATAAAGAAAGGTGTTCTAACCATAGGATAGAGGCCATGA
>VXBL01000902.1:0-10556 GCA_013400195.1 Aramus guarauna | reverse complement strand
AGAATCAGAAGGAAAAGGCAAAACTCGTGGGTTGTGATAAGGGGCTATACCAGAGATGAAACTGTCCCACTGGAATACTGCAGCAGCAATGTTTACAAAGAAGCATTGCTGTGGTTGTTAAACCAAGTTATCTTTGCAACATTTTAGCAAGGTTGTTTTCAAGCTGCTATTATTCAAAAATGCAATCTTAAGGTAGTCAGAATGCACTTAATTCTGAGAGGTCAAAAACCGGCTGCCAGTTTCAAAAATTAGGAATACCTAGAAAAAATGAGAGACTGAAATGATCAAACTGAAGTTAATGTGTTTCACTTTCAAAAATTTAATTTGTGGTAGCAGTTCAGAACTCAATTTAAAAAGTAAATTATATTGAGGTAATATTAGTATGTAGTTTTCCACTAAACGTGCATATGTATGGCAGGGATCAGTCTTATGTGAAAAAACATTATCAGATATGGGAGTTCAGCAAATTATTAGCAAACTACACAATTTTCCATAATTGACAAATCAGTCTGAATCAGACCAAATTGAATATTTTTAGTATATTAATTAGAATGTTATATTTTCCCATGAAAAAAGTTTTATTTCAAAGATTTATGCCTGCTTTTTGGATGATTAAGGAAATCCCTTGCATAAATTTACTGACAATAGTGATCAAAATTTCATTGTTGGTTAACAGTATATTTCAACTAAACTTAAGCAGTAAGTAATCATTGTGATGCTTTACTAATACTCTATGGCAGCTAGATATTAAAATAGTAATGTTTTCATTTATAATCACTATTACTGTCCAAACCATTTGATAATTAAAGGATAAGACAAGATGTGATCAATTTTAGAAAGATATTTTCCTATTTTGGCATAGTGATACATAATTATGTACAAATAAAATGGTACTGTTTTTATATACTACTCAATATATGAAGCACTTATGCATCCTTTAGTAGTCTAAATTAAAACAACAAACAATAAATAGTTGTTACATTATATGCTATGATGTTAAAATCTCAGTCCATAGATTGCATACAGAGTAATTCGAGACTAAGAATTACCATTTTATATTTTTTAAAAAAATGGCATTTTTGTCTTTTTTTTCTTCTATCATGTTCACACCATTAGTTCATGCTATTAAAAAAGATCATATGATAGATTTTCTTAAGAGATTTTGTGTCTATTTCGTCTTTCCATCTTCCTCCAAACACATTTTAAGTTTTCTTTCTCTATAATTTGTTCTTTTCTCTTATGTTTTCTATTATTTCCTTTAGTGGTGGGCTGACCCTGGCTGGAGGCCAGGTGCCCACCAAAGCCACTCTATCACTCCCCCTCCTCAACTCCACAGGGGAGAGCAAATATAATGAAAGGCTCATGGGTCGAGATAAGGACAGGGAGAGATCATTCCCCAACTGCTGTCACAGGCAAAACAGACTCAACTTAGAAAATTTAATCTAATTTATTATCAAGCAAAACAGAGTTGAGGAATGAGAAATAAAACCAAATCTTAAAACACCTCCCCCCACCCCTCCCATCTTCCCAGGCTCAACTTCACTCCTGGCTTCAAACCTCCTCCCCCCGCAGTGGCACAGGGGGACAGGGAATGGGGGTTACAGTTAGTTGATCACACATCATTTCTGCCACTTCTTCCTCCTCAGGGGGAGGACTCCTCACACTCTTCCCCTGCTCCAGCATGGGGTCCCTCTCATGGGAGACAGTCCTCCATGAACTTTTCTAACATGAGTCCTTCCCATGGGCTACAGTTCATCATGAACTGCTCCAGTGGGGGTCTCTCCCACAGGGTGCAGACTTTCAGGAGCAGACTGCTCCAGCGTGGGCTCCTCTCTCCACGGCTCCACAGGTCCTGCCAGGAGCTTGCTCCAGCACAGGCTTCCCACAGGGTCACAGCCTCATTCAGGTGTCTCCACCTGCTCCAAGGTGGGGTCCTCCATGAGCTGCATGTGGAATCTTTACATCCCCTCATCCTTCCTCCATGGGCTGCAGGTGGACAGCCTGATTCACCATGGTCTTCTCCATGGACTGCAGGGGAATCTCTGCTCTGGCTCCTGGAGCACCTCCTCCCCCTCCTTCTTCATTGATCTTGGGGTTTGCAAAGTTGTTGCTCACATTTTCTCACTCCTCTCTGGCTGCAAAAAACTGCTGCTCCTTTTTTTTTTCCTTCTTAAATATGTTATCACAGAGTCACTATCATGGTTGCTGATTGGCTCAGCCTTGGCCAGTGCAGGATCCGTCTTGGAGCTGGCTGGCATTAGCTCTATCGGACAAATGGGAAGCTTCTAGCAGCTTCTCACAGAAGCCACCCCTGTAGCCTCCCTACTACCAAAACCTTGCCACGCAAACCCAATACACCTTTCTTCTCCCATTTCTCCTTCCAAAATCAGTACCTTCTAGGTCAAGCAGTATTCACAAAGAGGTGTTCCCTTGCCCTATTATAACTCAAAACAGACATATCTTTGGCTCAGATGCTTTCTCTGTGGCACAGCTTGCTCTGAAGATTTTTCTCTTCAAAGCTAATACATTAAAAAAAATTCAATTAGTTTCTGAGGCAACTATGTGGGATGCATCTCTTTTTTTTTTTTTTTTTTTACAGAAATATCCAGAGGAAGCTAAGGGGCAAGAAATGGTCCCTTTCCCATGAAGAATGTTACCAGATGCAGAGTTTTAGCTGCTTTGTGAGCAGAGCACTGCCTGTAGCTGTTCCTCATTCAAATTACTGAAAAATTCTCATTTCAGGAGATGTTTTTCTTTTTTAGTTTTCTGAAAACTTCCCTGTAAACATGGGATTATTAGTACATATATTATTACATATATATGGAAGAAATTTTTTACAATGAGGGTGGTGAAACACTGGAACAGGTTGCCCAGAGAGGTGGTAGATGCCCCATCCCTGGAAATATTAAAGGTCAGGTTGGACGGGGCTCTGAGCAATCTGATCTAGTTGAAGATGTCCCTGCTCATTGCAGGGGCATTGGACTAGATGACCTTTAAAGATGCCTTCCAACCCAATCCATTCTATGATGCTATGATTCTATTTCCCAATAATACAAATGGGAGTTAACCCAATATGTTGTAAAACTGTGAAAGAACATTTGCAGAATCTCACTGAATCATGTTAAAATGAAAAACCCCTGTATGAAGAATAAAAACAAAAGGTCTGTATCTCTCCCAACATGTTAGAAGGTATATGGGAAGAGCATCCTCCTCCAGCAGCTCATTATATCATGTCTTTACCAGTGGAAAAAGAGCCCGCCTTGTTACAGACCATTAGCTATTGGGAATCATCTTGGATCTTCAGCTGCCTTCTTGTTCTGGGCAGTCAGCCTTCATCTGATCAGGATGCTGCTGCAAAGAGCAAGGAGATAAATAGATTCAGAGAAGGGTAGATGCATCCCCCTTCCATTTCCAGCTTCCAGGAAACCCAGAGGATCTGGTAAGTCTCCTTATGGAGGAAGAAACAGTTGCATTCCATGCAACTACAAAGCCTGTAACCACCACTAGTTGGTGCAACTTACCTTGTCATGGTGTGGTGGCTTGCGTGCCTTGTCGGGCCAGACTAAAATGTTGCACCCTGGCCCTCCAGGTTGGGGGTTTTGTTTTGGGCTAACAACCCAATCATGTAAAAAACAAAACCTGTTACAGAAATTGCAACAACACTATCCCACTGGGTTCGGTGGCATAATGTTGTTGCAGCCCTATGCTCCTCGAGGAGTAACAAGGACCAAACAACAACAACAAAGCCTGTAAAATTTTTGATCCAGATACCATATGAATATCTCCTGGGGAGATAATTCTTTATCTGCCACTTGTTGCTGACTCCAAAGAAGCAAGTCATCAGCACAAATATAAAACTTTCTGTGAGGGGTGCGCACCTGAGCTGCTAAAGCGATAAAGAGGAGCTGTGGACTATGGCTTGTTGTATTCTTTTGATGGAAAGGTTTCTCAACTCTACAAAGGCCAAAACCAAAACAACACACACACACCCAAACCAACCAACCAAACAAAAAGAACGAACCTCCCCCCAACAATCCATTAATAAGGGCTCCCATATAGGACATGTAAAACCTTGCTGCAAAGCAAAGGTGCGAACCTTGATTTGTGTTACTCAATACCAGGACAACAAACCTATTTACCAGTCAAGCATAGATCTCTCCCTGGTTTTATGTTAAATTCCAGTTACTCTAAATACTACTGACTTATTTGAAATGGGGTCATGAAACTGGGTCTCTCACATGCCAGCTATGGCTCTGGCTGTACACTTTAACAGAAGACTATATTTTGTCTCATTGTTAAATGGGAAGACATGATTATTTTTTTTAATCAGATAAACCACTTCCTTTTCAACTTCACTGTTACTATTTCTAAACTCTCAAACTCAAAGAAAGGAGATGAAAACTGTGACCCACTGTAAAAGACTAATCACTGGTGGATATAAGCCCAAAGATAGGTTCTCTAGGGGTTTGTTTTGTTTTGTTTTTTTCTACAAACAAATTCTACAAATTTGAGGGGTCTTTATGGATCCAAACACAAATTNTTACAGAAATATCCAGAGGAAGCTAAGGGGCAAGAAATGGTCCCTTTCCCATGAAGAATGTTACCAGATGCAGAGTTTTAGCTGCTTTGTGAGCAGAGCACTGCCTGTAGCTGTTCCTCATTCAAATTACTGAAAAATTCTCATTTCAGGAGATGTTTTTCTTTTTTAGTTTTCTGAAAACTTCCCTGTAAACATGGGATTATTAGTACATATATTATTACATATATATGGAAGAAATTTTTTACAATGAGGGTGGTGAAACACTGGAACAGGTTGCCCAGAGAGGTGGTAGATGCCCCATCCCTGGAAATATTAAAGGTCAGGTTGGACGGGGCTCTGAGCAATCTGATCTAGTTGAAGATGTCCCTGCTCATTGCAGGGGCATTGGACTAGATGACCTTTAAAGATGCCTTCCAACCCAATCCATTCTATGATGCTATGATTCTATTTCCCAATAATACAAATGGGAGTTAACCCAATATGTTGTAAAACTGTGAAAGAACATTTGCAGAATCTCACTGAATCATGTTAAAATGAAAAACCCCTGTATGAAGAATAAAAACAAAAGGTCTGTATCTCTCCCAACATGTTAGAAGGTATATGGGAAGAGCATCCTCCTCCAGCAGCTCATTATATCATGTCTTTACCAGTGGAAAAAGAGCCCGCCTTGTTACAGACCATTAGCTATTGGGAATCATCTTGGATCTTCAGCTGCCTTCTTGTTCTGGGCAGTCAGCCTTCATCTGATCAGGATGCTGCTGCAAAGAGCAAGGAGATAAATAGATTCAGAGAAGGGTAGATGCATCCCCCTTCCATTTCCAGCTTCCAGGAAACCCAGAGGATCTGGTAAGTCTCCTTATGGAGGAAGAAACAGTTGCATTCCATGCAACTACAAAGCCTGTAACCACCACTAGTTGGTGCAACTTACCTTGTCATGGTGTGGTGGCTTGCGTGCCTTGTCGGGCCAGACTAAAATGTTGCACCCTGGCCCTCCAGGTTGGGGGTTTTGTTTTGGGCTAACAACCCAATCATGTAAAAAACAAAACCTGTTACAGAAATTGCAACAACACTATCCCACTGGGTTCGGTGGCATAATGTTGTTGCAGCCCTATGCTCCTCGAGGAGTAACAAGGACCAAACAACAACAACAAAGCCTGTAAAATTTTTGATCCAGATACCATATGAATATCTCCTGGGGAGATAATTCTTTATCTGCCACTTGTTGCTGACTCCAAAGAAGCAAGTCATCAGCACAAATATAAAACTTTCTGTGAGGGGTGCGCACCTGAGCTGCTAAAGCGATAAAGAGGAGCTGTGGACTATGGCTTGTTGTATTCTTTTGATGGAAAGGTTTCTCAACTCTACAAAGGCCAAAACCAAAACAACACACACACACCCAAACCAACCAACCAAACAAAAAGAACGAACCTCCCCCCAACAATCCATTAATAAGGGCTCCCATATAGGACATGTAAAACCTTGCTGCAAAGCAAAGGTGCGAACCTTGATTTGTGTTACTCAATACCAGGACAACAAACCTATTTACCAGTCAAGCATAGATCTCTCCCTGGTTTTATGTTAAATTCCAGTTACTCTAAATACTACTGACTTATTTGAAATGGGGTCATGAAACTGGGTCTCTCACATGCCAGCTATGGCTCTGGCTGTACACTTTAACAGAAGACTATATTTTGTCTCATTGTTAAATGGGAAGACATGATTATTTTTTTTAATCAGATAAACCACTTCCTTTTCAACTTCACTGTTACTATTTCTAAACTCTCAAACTCAAAGAAAGGAGATGAAAACTGTGACCCACTGTAAAAGACTAATCACTGGTGGATATAAGCCCAAAGATAGGTTCTCTAGGGGTTTGTTTTGTTTTGTTTTTTTCTACAAACAAATTCTACAAATTTGAGGGGTCTTTATGGATCCAAACACAAATTGTATATTGACAAGGAATGAAACAGCAGTGGAGGCAGTGCAACCTGAAAAGCATTTGGCTCAGATAAAGACTGTTTTCTGCTAAACCATTATTTTATTCAAGAAATATTGTGAGCAATATTAACTCTGTTATTTCATTATATTTAGACTTAATATGGGATAGACATTAGAATATGAATGTCACCCAGAAAAAAATCCCAANACCAACCAACCAAACAAAAAGAACGAACCTCCCCCCAACAATCCATTAATAAGGGCTCCCATATAGGACATGTAAAACCTTGCTGCAAAGCAAAGGTGCGAACCTTGATTTGTGTTACTCAATACCAGGACAACAAACCTATTTACCAGTCAAGCATAGATCTCTCCCTGGTTTTATGTTAAATTCCAGTTACTCTAAATACTACTGACTTATTTGAAATGGGGTCATGAAACTGGGTCTCTCACATGCCAGCTATGGCTCTGGCTGTACACTTTAACAGAAGACTATATTTTGTCTCATTGTTAAATGGGAAGACATGATTATTTTTTTTAATCAGATAAACCACTTCCTTTTCAACTTCACTGTTACTATTTCTAAACTCTCAAACTCAAAGAAAGGAGATGAAAACTGTGACCCACTGTAAAAGACTAATCACTGGTGGATATAAGCCCAAAGATAGGTTCTCTAGGGGTTTGTTTTGTTTTGTTTTTTTCTACAAACAAATTCTACAAATTTGAGGGGTCTTTATGGATCCAAACACAAATTGTATATTGACAAGGAATGAAACAGCAGTGGAGGCAGTGCAACCTGAAAAGCATTTGGCTCAGATAAAGACTGTTTTCTGCTAAACCATTATTTTATTCAAGAAATATTGTGAGCAATATTAACTCTGTTATTTCATTATATTTAGACTTAATATGGGATAGACATTAGAATATGAATGTCACCCAGAAAAAAATCCCAAAGTTCTCGGTCTAAAAACACAATGGAAAAATCTCTATTTTCTATTTAATTTTAAGGATATGCATAAGGATTCTGAACATCTGACAATCATTTTCTTTTTTTGTCAAGTTGGTATACATTCATCTCAATGTTAGTATACATACTAAGGGTGGCTGTAAGATGTTTTAATGGGTCATTCCATCTTGTGTCCACATAAAAAGGGGTTTTAGGAATAATGGAAACCAGAGACAGACAGTCCTGTTTTTCAAAATTAGATTAGTAAAAATAAAGAAGCCAATCCTGCTTTCACTGAAACCAAACACAATTACCTTGATTTCATTGTTTACAAAATCAGAGAATCATGCTTCAGCTTCTGTAATAGTTGTATTTTATTATTGATCTCTTAAGCCAGAGTTCTTCATATTTATTCATCTATCTAGTATCAATCAGGCTTATAACATACATGGCTAGTTTATAACATAATCTGAGATAAAGATAATAATTCTGCAATTAAGTTTTCTCTAGAATAAATGGACATCAAAGAACTCATAAACATCTGGGTTAAATTAGTGCCTGCTGAGTCACATAGCCAACATTTGTTCAGTTTAGTGGCACTTATTTTAAATAATCATCACAAGAGTGTGATACAATGATTCTTCCATATGATGTTGGATGAATCTCATATAGAAATCCTAGGAACAGCTGAGAACCCTAACTAAAATTTGTTTTCATTAAGTAAAAGTGACTATTCAGACTATTTTCCTCTTCCATTTCTTTCTAGAAAATCTGCAATCAGTTCAGATTTGCTGGTTAAACATGTACAGTGCTACAGATGACAGTAATTCATGAGAGAAATGAAGCAGTGCAATCAGATGCAGACTGGCACAGTTAATAGAGCCAAAATGATTGTCAGTGGCATGTTAGGTTGGCTGTATCTGCCACTTTTTCCATCTCCCTGAGGCTTCCTTTTAGTATTATGAAGGAAAGCAAAGCATAATTTTCACTAAATTTATTGATGGCTAAGATCTCTTTCTGAATCCAAGCTGGCCAAATCATAGGAGTTCAGTGTTGAACCAGATAGAAAGCTTAGGATATAGGGGTAGGAGGAATTTAAATTTAGCAGCTGCTGTGTGCCAAGTATATAGTAATTTTTTTTTCAGGGAATTGGTTGAGTCCAGCACATTGGCAATGGGTAAGGAAAAACCTATTCTGCTTCCAGCTGGCCACTCTATAGCTCAGAGTTTAAAGTATTATGATGCCTGACGTGGGCTGATTGCCTGATGACCAAGTGTGAAGTTGGAAAATACAAATTACCTACTTTGACAGAGCTGTAATATTTGTAGGGAGATTCTGATCTTGTTACCAGTATTATGTAAAAAGCAGTTAAATATGTTTATTTTGGTAAAATAACAGGAAGAAAGTTGGATAAGAAGTATATCCAAAACCTCCTGTATTTTAAAAGGGGAATTCCTTTTAATTACTTTTTTTTCCCCAAAGGGTAAAAGGCAGTGTTTGTCAATCATGCAAATTACCCTCTAACTTTACAGTTAATTAGTCCAAGTTAAATTTGACTGTGTTTAAAAAAAATATTTGGGTAATCTAGACTACTTTTATTCAACCTCAGAAGCAGAACTACTTATTGAGAGGGCCTGTACACCTGTCTGAAAAGCTGAATCTAAACTAGAGCATCAACAACAGGAGAGCCCTTTCCCCTTTCTCAGCTAATTCTCACAACCCACAGTCACGAATCTTCACCTGCGATTATGCTTTATGCTTGGCTTGTGAAGAGAAATAGTCGTGAGTATTAAGAATGTCTTAACTGTAAATCTACATTGCTTATAGGTTCACTATTATCAAACCATCTGAACGTTTCAGAAAATGCTTATTCAAAAAAAAAGATGAGAAAAGCTAGGAATTTGAGTTTAAACACAGTACTCTAACCAGAAGACGAGATCAGTTTGGTTTTTTAATAGCATTATTTTATGGAAATTATAAATAATTAATTAAAACAGTAGTCCTGCTCACTCTCCCAATGCTAGGATACACACATTTTACATTTATACATACATATTGTTTTTATATATATATGAAACAAATCTATAACTACATAGACCTGAACAAAATAGTTTAATTTTTTTAATATGCATTTAAGTCACTAAGCTTATGTGACCTTGCTAACTAATATACAGTAATATGTTTCTCATTTGTGAAAAGATGTTCAATAAGAGGGAATGACCCACTGGATTGCACATACTTACCATTAATATTCATAATGCATCTCAGAGGTTAAGGGGAGAATTCACATTCTCTCTAAATAGGATCAGAGAAGGAGACAGAAGTAGGATAGTGGTGATATATAGTTGATTCCACTGCTGATGGTAGTTCATTGGTGATATACAAAGCACAGCATTCATTATTGTTGATCACAGTGTCACTGTCTCACCTGAAAACACTGTAAGATTCAATGAGTGTATATTGCATACTTAAGTGCTTCATAACTGAGAAAAAAAACAAACTAGTGATGGTCATCTTTTTCTACAGCTTTTTCATATTGAATCATATGAGAATCATTTCTGTGTTCCACGTAAAATACATAGATGAAAAAACCTGGAAGAATTTATGAGATGTTTAAAGGCTTAAATGTTAGCAACGGGCAGAAGATACTTTGGTACCAACATATCCACCCAGGCACATTTACTTAGATATAAGTGATGTTTAATAGCAAAAGCATAATGAGGTCCTTTCTTTGAGAAAAACAACCATAGTATATAATCATATTCTACACAGTGCGGGCATTTTGTCTGTCATGGATTAGCCCCAGCTGGCAGCTGAGCACCACGCAGCTGCTTGCTTACCCCCCCTCCCTCGGCAGGATGGGGAGGAGAATAGGAAGACAAAGGCAAAACCTCGTGGNAGAATGGGAAGACAAAGGCAAAACCTTGTCGGTTGGGGTAAGGACAGTTTACTGGGACAGCAAAGGGAGAGGGAAATAACAACAGCAGTACTTAGAATATACAAAACTGGTGATACACAATGCAGTTTCCACCCAATGACTGTACGACTCAGACCACACGCTGAGACTCGTCCCGAAGACAGACCATCGCCGAGCCACCCCTTCTGTCATAACTGTTTCACATCATTAATCAA
>VXBL01000897.1:255032-304360 GCA_013400195.1 Aramus guarauna | reverse complement strand
TTTTTTTTTTTTTCTGTCTATGAAGTTGCTGTTTATTTTTATTTTTTCTTTTTTTTTGGCCTGTTTGATGTATGTGTGAAACAATGTTGTCCAACAATAAACCGGAATTTTATTTTGCTGAGTTGTCCTAACAAGGCTGCCTCCCAACTGCTGCTTTTTGTTTTAGTTTTAATTTGTTTTAGTTTTTTATTTCTTNAGGCTGCGTAAAGGTGTCCCCTTCCTTCGGGCAGCGTGGGGCTCGTTTACAGCATCCCCAGCAGCGCGGTGGGACGGGGGACGTGTGCGTTGGAGGTGGCGGCGCTCAGCAGGGATTTGGTTCAGCCAGAATTGGCCCCTGAGGGACACTCCAGCCTGCCCAGCAGTTTCTGGGGCACCGAGTTAGAGGTTTGGTGGGACCTGGAGAGACAGGCTGGGGTTTGTTGGCTTAAACCAAAAATGCTGTAAGTTAGCCTAGACCTCTGCCGCTTTGCTCCTAACCTTCCTCCAACTAATTTTTCCTGCCTCCTCTAGGGTGCTGGAGCTCAGAACAGCTCAGCCCGCTCTGCTCGGTGTGTGGAGACCGTTTGCAGGAACTCGCCTTGTGTCTGCGCCTCCCAAACCCTCGCCTGGCTCTGGCGAGTCCCCTTTCCCCACTGACCCAGGCTGTGCCGGAGCCGGATGGTCTCGTTTCCTCCTCTCACCCTGCAATCCCAGCAGTTAGTGTTGAGGTGCTGGGTGGTGATTTTTTGGTTTGTTTTTTTTTTTTTTTAGAAAGAGGAACTGTTGTGCGTTTAAAGTGTTGGCTGTGAGGGTCATGGCTCTGCCTGATCCCTGGGAGCAGTAAGGTCACTTACTCTGTATTTACACCAGTGGCAAATAAGCTCAAAATCTGACTCCTTGTCCTTAATTATCCAACTAATCGTGGTGCTAGCTGATAGCTTATCAGATTTACCACCTCGATTCACGGGCCATATCCAGCCCTGCCTGGGTACTGGGACGCTCGCGGCAGAGCTGGAGGCCGGCGCTAGATTTGATTATCGGTTATTCTGATGTCCCCGATGGGACGTGACAAGGCGGGAGTGGCAAACAGCGCTGCTGAGTGTCACCGAACTGCTGGGTGCTGCTTTGCTGAGCGGTGCCAGGAGCCGTGCCCGCGTCCCTGCTGCAGCTGCCTCGCTCGCGGCTTGTGCGCCGCGATGGGTTGTGACAACGTGCCATTTGAGCCGGTGCTTGCGGATTTGCGAGGCAAATTATTCAAATAAGTTTCTGCAGCTGAGGAGCTGGTGAGAGCAAGCTTCTTGTGTCACCGAGACATGGGGACCCTCCGTGCGCAGCTGGTATGAGGCCACTGGGGCCCAACTTTGTACCCACGGGGGAAGATTTTGGGGGAGCAATGGCTTTACTGCCCCCCCGTTGCAGAGCAGGACCTGTCCTACTGCCTGCAGCCCCCCAAAACCTGGGGGTTGTGGGTAGCAGGGTCCTCCTCAGACTGGGGTGGGGGGTAAAACTGGAGGCTGCTCCCAGGTGGCGATGGGTAGGGCACGGAGCAGCCGGGGGTGAGGAGAGGGCAGGCGTGAACCCCGCTGGCGATGGAGAGGCCCAGCCCCGCTCCCTCGCCTCCAGCTGCACGGGGCGGCCCCGGTGTTTCTGCACCCCATCTCTATCCCCTCACAGTCCTGGGGAGCCTGGCAGCCCCCTGCCACCCCACGGCCCCTGGACGTGCTCCTGTGTCTTCGGTGCAGAGAGAGCGGGTGCTGCCCTGGGCACCAGCAGGGAAGGGACAGGCTGGTCCAGCACAGGGGGCTGAGACCGGGCACAGCTCAGCGCATGGGTCCCTGCAGGGAGCCCCTCCCCAGCCCCACTGCCCAGCCACCCAGCTCCAGCCAATCCCCACGCACTGGCACAGCCTAACAGCCAATCCCATGCTGCCAGCTGTCCCTCCCTAAACCCCCTCCCTCTCCCTCCCACCCTCGTGCTGCCTCCACCAACCACAATCAAGCAACACCCAGGCCTGACCAATCCTGGCCTGCCACCTGGTGCTTCCCCCCCCCAGCCAACCACGTGCTGCCACCTGTCTCTGCTGCTGTCTCACCCTTCACAGCAGCAGCTCACCAATTGCAGAGTGAGGGAGACTGCTCTGAACCAATCCAGAGCTGCCACCTGTCACCTGTCCCAGCCAATCAGGGGCAGCCACACCCCACCGAGGGGTATAAAGGCATCTCAGTGCAGGGGCTTTGCTTGCTGTTGGGGCTGTCTGAGGCTTGAGGAGCTGTGGTCATTTGAAAGAGCTTCTTGCCTATCTGGTCTCAGAGGGGATGCAGGCTTGAAGGTGGTTCTTCATCTCATTTGGTGCCTGATGCCACTCAGGGCTTTCTGGGTGAATCCAAAATGCTGCAAGGTATTCTTCAGCTGGATGATGTCTCGGGATGAGGACCAGGAGCAGCAGATCCCCCTCAGCAGGAGAAGGCTTGTAGGAGTTGTGCCAGCTGAAGGCACCTCTGAAGATCTTAGCAATGGTCTCTGTGGTGAGCTGGCCTTGTGTTGGGTCTGTCTGCTGTGACCTGGGGAGTTCCACCTGCCTCTGGTGTGTAGAAGATGATCTCCACTGCTGCCTAGTGACCAGAGCCAGGCTCTGGGAGGGGCTAATGCCATGGGACTGGAGATGAAGAGCATGTGGCCAATGTGTGCCTTCAGGTGTGGTGTCATGATGCTGGGTCCCTCACCTAGAGCTTCACAGGTAGCATGTTCAGCTATAACCTGTGGAGCAGAGGTACTGCTTGTGCTGTTCCTTGCCTGCAGATGTGATCCATGTGTGAATCTTGGTTGGCCTGCTGATCATGCTAGTCCTGGAGACCATGGAGGTGAATGGCTGAAGCTGTTCTGGGGTGTGCTAACTGGCTACTGACCACTGAAGATAGCTCCTGGGTGTAGCTGTCGGGAGAGCTGCAGGGTGCCTCATATGAGCCTGGAAGGACTTAGGCTATGCCAATGTGTACAGGTGGCCACTTCGACCAAGGACTCTGGACCTCGGCTGGAGCAATGGTGTCCTGCATGTAGCTGAACAACCAGGTGAACTGAGAGCAACTTCCACGTGATTGGCCTGAAATGCAATGCACCAGTGGAACTGTGCTATTGAAGGTCACACCAGTGTAAACAGTAGGGCTGAGCCCTGCAGGCAACTGGGCTGGGTCTGGACCAGTAGACCTACCTCCAGTCCTGACCTCCTGCCTGTAGTAGGGTAGGACCTGCTTCATCAGCTGAAATGTCCTGCACCAGCTGTAGCTTTGTTTGCCTCATCCCAAACTCTTCTTGTTGCATCTTGACAACCTTTATGAAATTTGGAGCTCCTTGAGGGCTTGGTGGAGAACCTGCCTGTGGGGAATGTGGGACTTGGACTCCAAAGTAGACACAGGTTGAGTTACTGGTGCAGTTTGTGTCTGGGCAAATAATTGGCATCTACTTAAGAGTCTGAGTGAAACTGCCTTCCAGGCACGACTCCTCAAGATCATAAACATTGAAGCATTTTTGGGGCGTTGCTGTTGAAAATAGACATGAAGAACTGTTCCTCTTGGCAGAGCAATATCCACCTGTCTCAGGGCATGAGGTGTCCCAGGGGAGCAGACCCCTTGGGAGTGGGCTGGGGAAACCCAGGGCCCTTGGCCAGTCTTAGCTTATCCCACGTAGCAAAGATGATCCTCCTAAATGGCATACGGATGTTTGTGTGCTCGCACTGAGCTGTCTGGGGTGAGCAGGAAAGCCTGGCCCATGCTGAAGAGCAGATGTGGGACATCTGGTTCCTGTCTTGTTCCTGGCTGCCATGTGCCCCACAGCCTGTCCCCCTTGGCGAGCCAGGGCAACTCTGGTCCTGGACCCTGATTTGGCAGTTGGAGAGACCTGGCAGTCCCCAGTCCAGTGGAGGTCCTCAAGATCTGAAACTCAGCTGGATGCTAACCCCTGCTGCCTGATCTCCTTGGGGCCACTGCCCCAATCCTTCCCCACTCTGAGATGGGAGCAGGGCTGGGGTGCCTGTGGCTCCTCCTGTGCAGATACTGAGAATCCTCCATCCTTCCCTGGGCCGATGGTTGCTGTGTCTTGTCTGGCTGAGCTGATCCTCTCCAAAGGGCAGGAGAGCAGGAGAAAGGGCTGCAGGAGACCCTTGGCTTTGCATACCCCAAGGAGGGCCATGGCTCCTGTTCATGGCTGGCTGGGGGTCCCCAGAGGGAGGGGTGGGGGCAGCCAGGGCTGGTGGGCTCAGAGGCCCCTCCATGGTGCTGCACCACGCGTGACCCAGGAAGAGACCTGGGAGGAAGCAGCAAGTGCCACAGTTCAGAGCAGACCAGGACCTGGAGAGGCTCTTGCATCCCTTCTGCAGGAAAGCACAGCACAAGGGAAGCAGCTGGGGGATGAGAAAACTCAACCCAATTAGCCCTTGGAGAACCCACAGGGACAGAAACCTCAGGCCATCAATCCACAGGGATGGGGTCTCTGCCTGTGTCCTTTCCTGCCCGGGGGGGAGGCCTGAAGGTGAGGGGCTCTGCCTCTCACTGTGTGCCAGCCAGGTGTTGGGTGGGGACATGGGTCCTCCAGCTCACTTTGAGCATGGGGGTGCCCCGGGCTCTGTGGGCACCTCTCTGGCCAGGGGGGCCTTTGCTGCTGGCAGAGCAGGCTCCTGGCCCTGGTCTTTCAGGGAGCTGGACTCTATCACGACTTAGGGCAGGAGATGCGAGGGGTGATGCAGTTTGTGCCCAAAGCTGGAGACCTGGATGCTCAGTTGGTGCCCGACCCGTGGGCAACGCTGAGGAGGACAACCCATAGCAGGTATGAGCCACCACTCCCCCGTCCGGCAGCCCGGGCACTGCTGGCTCCAGGGTCCACAGGCAGAGAAGGGATGTGGCTCCAAGCTGCTTGGCTGGAGTGGCAGGGAGTGTGGTCCTGCGTGGGGCCGGGGAGCCTGCTGAGCCTGCCCGGGACTGGCTCCGTGGCCAGACGAGGCCCCAAAGGCAGCGTGAGGGCTCAGAGCGGCTGCCGTGGGGTGCACCCGTGCTGCAGGGATGGGTGCGGAGCTGGCAGCCCAGGCCTCTGGAGAGCCAAACCCAGCCAGTGCAGGGACTGGCTCCTCATCCTGGCACAAATCCCCCTTAGCCCTGCGTAGCCCCTCAAGGCGAGGGTGTGCTGCTTTCCTGGGGCCAACCCCCCAGCACAGAGGCCCATCCCCGGGATGGACAGTGGGACCAAGGCTGCAGCTCTGGGGCGATGTCCCGGGGGTGTGTGTGTGTGAGAGCAGGAGCGGGGCTGTGGGAAGGGGTGAGCGTGGGGCACCTGCACCCAAGTAGGCACTGGAGCTGCTGCCTGCTGTGCTGCACCATGGGGTGGCCGTGGGGCACCCCATGGAGCAGGCTGGTGCCCAGGAAAGGCTGGCGGCTGCATTTGGCCATGGGGAACCCCACTGGTCCGTTAGCCATGGCCTTGGGCTGTTGGAGCTTCTCGTGCGTGCCCCAGCTTGGCAAGGGAAGGGCCAAAAGAGGGGTGAAGGCAGATGTGCCGCACGGAGGTGTCGGTGCCTGTGGGAGATGCTGGGACACCTCACCCCGCTGCGGGAGCATCCCTGGTCCAGTGCCCGTCGGTCCCCCCGGGGCTCCAGGCTGGCTTGGGGCTCGGTGTGACCAGCCCGGTGCAAGGGCTGCTTCTCCGGGGGTAGAGCCCGCCGGCTGACCCGGCGTGGGGCTGAGGGGCCCAAGTTGGCCCTCGGTGGCTCCCCCGGGGTCCCCAGCCGAGGCGGTGACCCAAACCAGCGTCCTCCCCGCTCGGCCGCCGGCGCGGTGCAGCCCAGGCGATATTGCTGTATTGCAGCACCATCTAGTGCTGTGGGATGGGGAAGCCCCGCACCCCAACGCTCCCCCCGAGAGCTATGGCAGCACCCTGGGGACAAGGCCGTGGCTGTCTGGTGTCCGTGGGTCGTGCTGCCAAGGCCAACCTGCCAGGGAACCCGAACAGGCTGGTGTGTGGGGGGGTGAACAGGCGGCACAGGGTGTTTGCTGCGCCGGGGCAGCCAGAACTATCTCCCCGTGCCCCTGCTCTGTGCCAGGGAGTTTCCTGCAAGGATCCTGGGAAGCATCAAGGGGTGCAAACGCTCCCAGATCCGGAGTCAAATGTATCTAGCTTCAGCTGCTGGCTTTGCCACCTCCTCCCGTGGAAGTCAGGTGTCTGTGCTCTCCTCTGGCCACTTTTGTTTATCAGCCAGATGTACCTGGCTCTGTAAGTCCCTCGCCATCAGGGTCATCGCATCACTCCTGTGGTTTCCTCCTGCATCCCTGGTGGCTTCTTGGTGTCTATCTTCCAGAGCTGGCATGAGCAGATTCCTTTCTGCTGCTAGTCACCCTTCCCCTTTTGCACACCTGGGCAACAGCAGCCCTTTCCAGACTGGTTTTCAGGATACCGAGAGCATCCTGCCATCCCCTCCTCCCCTTGCTTCATGTCCCCAGCTTGTTCCCTCTCAGCTCATCATCCCTCCTGGGTGCCTGCCGTGCTCTGCACCCTGCCTGGCCCTGGGGTGCTGGAAGAGCTGGCAGGATTTTGGCACAGGGAGGGTGGTGCAGGTGGGGTTTTGGCACAGAGCTGGATCCCATAGGAACAGGATGCTCTGTGAGAGGGGCCATGGCAATGGCTGCTCCTGCTCCCCTCCTGCAGTGTGGGGCGCTGGTGGGGAGCGATGTCATCTGTGCAGTGGGGTGAGGTGGGTGCTGAGCCCCAAAAGCGATCACGCCTGGGTCTCACAGCACCGAGGGGCTGGTAGCTCCCTAGGGCAGGAGGAGTTAGGCACCTTGGGCTGAAAGAGGGCTCCGGGTCCTGCCTCTGCCCCCCTGTCCTTGGGGACAGATGGGACTGCACCCAGGTCACCCGGCAGCCCTGAGGTCCTTGTGTCCAAGCAGTCTGACACCCAGCTTGGGCTCTGCCTGCGCTGTCCCAGCAACCAGGGAGCAGGATCTCTGCCCCCAAAAGGGACAGAGGGACTCGATCCTTCCCAGCCCTCCTTTCCCCCTCCCAGTGCTGCCAGGGGAGGACAGAGCTGGGTTAGGTGGGATGAGACGGCCCTGACCCCACAGGCTGCCCACGGCTGCCACGTGCTGCCCACTGCTGCCCACTGCCACTCGCTGCCTGCACCCACGGGAAGGTAAGAGTAGCAAAGCAGGCACCGAACGTAATGTGGCCCTGGGCTGTTTGTACGCCTTTTGTTTGCCGGTAACCTTCATGAATCAGCTAATTAACCGCATTAGGATGGCTGCGCTTCCCTGTCTGAGTTATTGGGCAGGGCAGATCTGGGGCAGCGCGCCAGCGGGAGCCCCAGTCGGCTTTGCTGAGGGATCAGGCCGCTGAGAGCCCCTGTGGTGGCCGGGAAAGGCTCCCGGATGGCAGCTGGGATAGGCAATAGCCCGGCAAGGTGCTGGCCGTGGGCAGCGAGGGTCCGCAGCTTGCTGTGTGGTGGTGGGAGCTGGCTCCATCCCCTGCATCACCCCCATTGCAGTGTGCAGGTGAGAGCCTGATGCGCCACGGGTTGGGTTCCCACTTTGCGGTTGGTCCCGAGTTCCATCGATGGGTGTTTTTCATTGCCATAAGCTGTGCCTGCGCCTTGGGGAGCCTCTACAGATGGCTGGAGGGGGGTGAGTGCGATGGACCCCAAAACAAAGCAGAGAGTGCCACTAAAGCGAAAAGCATGTTGGGCATCACCCTCCCCTTGTGCTGCCTTGCTGCTTTCACCCAGCAGCTCTGCAGTACCCTGGCTCGGAGGGCTCTTGGACAAAGATGTGGCTGAAGGGCAGTGAGGATGAAATTTGCTTTTGACAAGCTTCACCCTAAATCTCTCTGTGGCAGTCCCCCAGGCTCTCACCTGCTTCTCTCTCCCTCCTTCCTCCACTTCCCGATGTGCCTCTGTGGCCTCTGGCCGTGTGTCCAGGCTCTGCCTGGCCCAGCTGAGACCTACCCCCACAAAAACTGCCCCCTGACTGCCATGGAGCCCTCCCCCTGTGCAGAGCCTGGTGTGTGGAGCAGGCTGTGGGAGGTTTCCCTTCCCCAGAGGTGCCTGCAGGGCTGTGAGGTTCCAGGTGGGAACTCTTTTTGTAAATAAAAGGGGTAATCACTGTGGTGCTCCCACTGCTCCCCACCCCCCCCAGCTTTGCACAGAGGGTAACATGAAGCTGCCCTTGGGCCACAGCCAGAACCACCCTGGCAACCCTGGGGCAGAGGTGACGTATCCCCAGCCCTCCTGCTCCGCTGCCGCCATTTCCAGCCCCACTTTTCCCTTTGCTGGGGCCTTTGTTGCCCCAGTGGCTCCATGAAGAACGAAGAGCTGCTCAGGGCCTGGGGACGGGCCGTGCTGAGGGCAATGCGTTGGCAGTGTCTCCTGGGCTCCCAAATCCCTGTCTGCCCCGTGGGGAGGGGACCCGCAGTTCCTCCTGCCTGGGCCAGGCACAGGCTCCTGCTCTGAGCACCCGTGGGCCCTTCACTTGGATTTTGGTTTTGGCTGGACCACGCTGTCCCCTCCCGCCCTGCCGGGTTCTTTCCACCGGCTCGCCCCCGGCCCCGGCGTTTGCTCCGTCGGTTCTTTAAGGGAGGCTGAGCCCCGCACTGGGGGATGCTGGGGGGCACTGGGAGAGGCTGGTCCAGGGACGGGCGCGGGTCGGCAGCCAGCTATTCCCCAGGGAGCCACTGGAGGGCGGCAGTGACCCGCCGCAGAGCCGCTGCTGGGCGAACTGGGGCAGCCCGGGCCAGGCGGGCGGGAAGCGAAGGGGCTCCGGAGGGTCCCCTGGGCCGTCTCAGGACCCTCTCCCAGGGCAGCTCACCCCGCGGGAGCCGCAGCCACGCGTGTCGGTGGCCACCTAAACCCCCATGGAGGTCTTCAGCCTGTGGCTCCCCGGGGAGGGCATCCCCCGGGCGCCTTCCTCACCAGTCGGGTGAGGTGGGTGTGAGAATCATCAAAGCTTCTTCCCGTTAAATGAAAAGGCACCAGGTGAGATCCAGTCCCAGTGGGAGCATCCCTGTGCCAGGGCTGCCGGGCCGGGTTGTAGCTCAGCTTGGCAAAAGGAGACACCTCCCGCGTGCGTCTGGCGGAGCATGTGTCCTAGAACGCAGAGGCACAGGCTCTCAAGACACTCAACTTTTTATATTTTTTTTTCCTTTTTGGATACCTTTTGTCTCTGCTGTTTGACAGGTATACCACCATCACGGGGCGTCGTTCATGCTGGGTGCAGAAGGCGGTTTTGGTTGAAGTCTTTGTATAAAGCCTGGCCTAGGGTCACGCTCCTGGGACAACTGTGCCCTGCAAGTCCATCAGTGAGGTCTCATGAGCAAGCTGCTACAATGGATAATGCTCTTCTCATGGAGATTAACGGTCCGACTTCAATTCACCTAAAAAAAAATTATGCTATAACTCTCCCACATACACCCAGTGGCTGAATTCAGGGTCGGGAACGATGTGTTTCATGTCCCTGTGACTCTCCGGAGAACCTCAAGCCAAGCCACAGGACAGGCTGACCAAGGTATTGAGTGATCATAAAGCTGTCCATGATGATGTTTAAGAGCAGAAGCTGGAGATGCCTCCTTCCCAAGACTTCCACATACTTGAGCTAATTGTACACAACGAGGAGAAATAGCAGCAGGGCTCAAGAAGCCTGTCATAGCAAAACTGCCGCTGTGACTCATTAAAGCTGCACACGCACGGGGATTGTTGGTATCAGCAACTGCAGCCCAGCTGAGCCTCAGGGAGCTCAGCCCAGCACAGTTCTGAGCTGGTGGGCTCAGGGGAACGCAGGTTTTTCCCGGAGGGGTTTGAGCATCCCCAGGAACTTAGAAAAGCAGAATCGCGTGCAGTGCTGCTCAAGAAACCAACTGGGCAAAGAGGACAAACTGCCCTGAGGGATTAACGGACAGAAAGGAGCCAAAGAGAAACCTAGGTCAAAGCAGTCAGGAAACCTTCCTGACGCTGTCAGCTGGAGGACAAGGAATTGAACAAGGCTACGGGGGCTGTGAAGAAGTAGGGCTGTGGAAAGCCCTGTCCTGCTGCTGGTGAGTGACAGGAGTTTGTGCCCATTGTGAGGCAGTTTTATAAGAAAAAGGAAAACGCACAGAACTAATATTTCTTCCCTTCTTTGGACGGTAGGAATGTTTTAATTGATAAATTTGTTTTAATTACATTAGGTGATATCACAGTCTATTTTACAAGTTCAGGGTAAGAGGACGTGTGGACCAGTTACACAGAAATCCAGTGAAAGGATAAAAAACTACAACATGAGAAAAACAAACAGGTTAACTTAATCCCTCAAAAATGAAACGCATCAAGAGTTTGGTGTGAGTGGAAATGGGAGATTATACCAGGATCCAGAGAAGTACAAAGGATGTGACTAATATAATTTACAGTATTGGTTCTGCATGACCATCGTTTGCCCGTGGTCAGAGACAGCCTCTATTCCCCAGTGCATCGCTGAGCAGACGGTCCTGTCTCTGAGGGTGTGGTCTGGTCTTGTCAGAGGAGAAAGCAAAATAACTGATGGGCAAAGGTCACAACCCACGTTGAGCTGGTCCCCAGGGTCACCGCCTACAGGAGTGTCTTCCACTGGATAGTCGGGGGGGTTCTGCACCAAGAACTGTATGGAGGAAAACTAAAACAGCTCCAAAAAGCCCCGTCTCAAACGTAGAAAAGTCTCACTCTGGAAGTGCTTACGAGAAGGTCGTCATCATAGAATTTGGTTTCTATAATAACATTACCACTGCAGAAGGAAAAGAGGAGAAAAAGAGGTGTTAGAAGAATGCATGAACAATAGAAAATGCTCCTCTCAGTGCTCTCACAAGCCTGGTCTGAGACCTTACCCCCCACAACACGAGCTCTGGTTTGGAGCTGCGTGCGATGAGCACTGTCCCCTGATGCATGGCCACCAGGGCTGAAGGGTCTCCCCCTGCATTCCCAGGGGGAGCAGTTCCCCCCACCCCTCCCTTGTCGCCTCCTCCTGGGCTCAGTACCACGCAGGCTGCAGAGTGCTCACAAGCAGCAAAACTTCTGCTCGCTTCTATTGCTAAAAATAAACTAGCAGTCCCAGCACCTTCAGGCCCCTCTCTCATGCAGTGAATTGTGAAAACGGATGGGAATTCTTTTTTTTATTCCCCATCTCTGTCCTCTACTGCTGAGCAAGCTACTTCAACCAACGTAATGTGTCCTTTCCCTCAAGAAGGGCTTAAATGCAAACACGCAAGCATATTTTATACAAACTGCAATGGAAATGTAGATTTGGGTGTGACGAAAGCTCTGATGATTTAGGTTCCCGACTTTGATATTTCGGTAGACTAAAGAAAGAACTTTGGGACCATTACAATACTTGGACACCTCAGCAGTGTGATCTGACAATGCCCAAATAATGTGGCTCTTGAAAATCAAAGCAGCAGTTCCACCTCTGCTGTGGCTCTTGGTATCTGTAATGCTGGAAAACCTGAACCGGGCAAGAGCATTAGGTTTTTGCTGTGGCATGGACAATGCTTGAACTCAAATGTCAGGGAATGTTCTCAGTCTGATATTCAGTCATCCTGGGAATCTTCTGCACAGAGTGCCTTGGCTAGCACCAAATACTACATCTCAATTTTCTCCTGCTATGGAAACACTGAGACAAACATGAGGTCTTTGGGAATATCAGAAAGTGAAGGGGTCTCCAAGTCTTGGCAGCTGAAAAAAGCTGATTTCTTTGGGCTGGTGATTCTACTGAAAAGCCTCAAGAATGACTGCAGGACACCTCCATGAATAGGAGAGAGATTTGCCTGACCACTACAAGTGGACAGACTCCAGGGAAAAAATGGAACACTGGAAAATCCTCAAGGTCACTTGAGGACTGGACTCACAACTCCCAGTCCTGAAAATGCCTTGATTTCCTGAGATGGTCAAAAAACAACTTGTCTTTGTTTCTTTACTCTGATTCCCAAATCTGGCTCCTCTTGTACTGACTGAAAGCCACCAGTTCTGGGAGCCGAGGACGTGTGTAGCACCTATGAGGTTCTGAGCAGATCGTGCCAGGGAGCGCTATTCTGAACACCGATGCTCTCTTCTGAGTCCACTCCCTCTTTGAAACATGCTGTGAATAGAAATCAGTGATGGTAGTTCCCATCTTGATGCCTTCTCTATGTGACTGGCTTTCCTCCAGACAGGGAACATGCTGGAGAGGAAGGTCTTCCAGAGGACACAGTGACCTTGCAGCGAGACTGGCTGCTCCCTGTCTGCCTCTTGCTGGCAGGAGGATTCCCGTACTCTTCTGTCTCTGCTGGCAACACGCTCCTCGTGTGCTTGCCAGCACCCCTCTAGCACTGCAGGGAGGCGGCTCTTTGTCAGTGATTCCAGCTTCCCAGGAGTCCCTCTCAAGGAGCCTTTTCTGTTATCCCACCACAGCTCGTGCCTTGCTGTCCACGCTCAGTGCAAGGCCCAGCAGTGTTTTATTCTGACACATCTCAGAGATCGCCAACCTATTCAGAAGTCAAAGGGCAAACAGTGGCCAGGACTAGATGTTTTGGAGAAAGGTGTGTGAATGCCATTACAGGTGGCTGTAAAATGACTGTTTTCTACCCATAAAGGATATTTTATCCCCAGATACAACTCTGTATGACTAAATGTATAGTTTATAATCCAATGTAAAAGACACAAAGCTTGGCAAATGGTACAGTGATGAAACAAACGCTAGAGCAGTTTCTACGGGTGATTCATTGCATGAAAACCAACCACTTTGGACAAGAGTCATGATCAATAGCTGCATTTGAAAATGGCCCAAATATCTCCTTTTCCCCCTCCCCAGATGTAGCAGTATTAAGCTGCAAAGCATTTTAAAATCCTTTCACGGTTCACCTTTCACAAAAATTAAGCAACTCTAATAAAGGATCAGTTCCACTTTCTCCAAACTTTTATTGCTTTATTAATGCAAATTGGACCTATGGGAAAGAAGGTAATGAGGTTGGCTTAGCCCCTTTTATCTCTCAACAGCTAACCGTAGCGAGGGTGATTCAGAGTTGGTAGCAGCTCCCTCTCTTCATTCCCACTGTGGCCCCCAAGGAAATGCCACACACTGCTTTTTCTCTGCCTGCTCTCAGATTCTATAAGCCCAAGGCACTCACGTTAAAATGTTAGCTGGCATCATCTGTGATTCAGGTGCTGCCTCTATCAAGGACTGCCAAGTGTTTGTGGAGTTAGGAATCACAAAACCGAATTCAAAGAACCATTCTGCAAAGTAAAAGAAGATCCAGAGGCATGTGAAAGAAGATAAAATCCACAAATGGCCCTTTTGCTTTTCACCTGACAGGCTGGGGAACTCCCTAAACTGCCCTGCCAACATTTTACATTTAAATTACTTTGTACAGCTTAAACTGCACTGAACCCTGCCCTCCTCTTGCAGCAGATACTCCCTTTCTAAAATAGCTGATGGTAATGATAAAGTCACCCACTTCCTTAGCGTTCAGTGGAAGTTTCATCACACCTAATTGGGAACAGGGAAACCACACTCCCCCTCTTGCAGACATCCCCCGGATTCAGTTGAGACTAAGTGTACAACTGGTTGCCCAAAAGACAAGGAGCTCAATGTTTTATCTCCCCCTCCTCCGCCCCAGATTAAGAGTAATACTGCAGTGAGGGAGATCAGATGGGGAGCTATGGAGTCACACGGACAACACGGTGGTGGCACTGCTGTAACCAAAGTAAACCAGAGGCTCCTTTCATCTGGCGTCCAGTCTGGCGATAGCCAGCACTAGGTGCTTCTGAGGAAGATGCGTGAATGCCCATAATGGGTCACTCTAAAACAACCCATTTCCTTGCCTCAGGCAGCCTGTGGTGGATTTATGCCCTGAAGCATGATTACCCAGATTTTTTGCTTACATAACGAAGTGTTAATACACTTATGAAATGCTATCCCTAATACTGTGGCCCATTAGTCCTGACAGGATGAGTGCTTCAGTGCTACTCTGAAAAATTAAAATCACCACGTTCGGCCCATTTTAGTTTCTCTAATCCCCGCTGCGCTGGTGGTCATTCCCTGCGCTGTGGCAGGGCTGCACACAGAGCAGATGCGTACCTTCTAGACACTGCCCTTTGAAATAAACTTTCTGTTCCAGTCGGAATTTTTCCATTTGTTCTGCTGAGGAAAAGTTTAACTCCCGAGACACTGCTTTGCATTTCAGGATTTTTTTAGGAACTCGAGCTGTGAAAGAGATAAAAAAGCATTATTGGGACACAATAAAACAAACCCAGCTGCTTCAGGTGCTATTATAATATACTTTGAAATAATGATTAGTGCTAGTACAAGATCATAGTAGCAGGAGAAATGCAAACACAAAGGACTTTGTTCTTACATTTGCAGGGGTGAAATCCAAGATGCAAACACCTTGCCCAGAGCCAGGAATGAAACTTGTGACAGAACCAGGTATACAAAGCTCACCTCAGACTCCTGGTTCTTAGCTGTTTATTACTAAACGCCACAATTCTTCAAGTCGAAATATGAGATGCAACTTCAATTTTTACTTTAGGAAGTGTGCTGAAGATCACAGGCAGCTGAAGGGCTGCTGAGTACACCAAGTGTGTTAGCCCTTCTCACTTCTCCTTCCTTTTCAGCCTGTACAGCCCCAGCAAACCACCATCAGCTATTTCTCAGCCCAGCAGCACTGTTTTAGCCATCTCACATAACTCTGGAAAGTCATCCTGTAAAAGTACACAAAATTTCTGTTCCCCAAACATTGAGACTCACACAGGCAGTAAAGTCAGTACCAAACTAGGGAGTTATAAGAGAGAGTAATTTGGCAATCCAAGGCGTCTAGGCTCTTGCAATGGGTGAGGCACCAACAGCAAGTGACAAACTGTACCTGGTAGATATTTTGCAAGGCTTTTTTTAGAGGTGGAGGAGTGAGAGAAGGGACAGTTTGGGAGCACTGATTAATATGCTGAAAGGTCCTAATCAGGAGAACATGGGGGGAGTCAATATACTAAAAATCTCCCAAGCCCGTCATACTTCAGTGGTGTGATTGTACATAATCCTTCCTGTGTATTAGAAAATGTTTCATGTAAATTTATTAGAAATAAAGAGGGGAGGGAATGCAGCTGGCATGTTTTATGAGCCAAACTGTTCCTAATGGAAAGCGTATCAAAACATCCATGAGCAGCCAGCAGGCTGCTGTTTAATAAAAGAAAGTCTACCAAAGCCCAGGCAAATCCATCTAATGTAGAACAGTTTAATGGAGTAGGACCTTGATATGAAACCGATCTAGAGAGCTGGAGGGTTAGAGAATGTAAGCTACTGTCCTATCCCATGGAGAAATATACAGCCCGTGGTTTGTTTAAAAAAAAAAAAAAAAAGGTAAAAAAAGACAGTTAAAAGTGTAAGGGAAGAGTTTTAAATTTAAAAGCTCTCTATTTTTAGTCTTTTTTTTTTCAGCTAGAAATCTGCATGGCACCTTCCTTTACTGCCCTTACAAGTACAGACTACAGCCTGTTGTGAATAAACATCCCTTTGCAATTAAGTGTAAAATGACTTGTTAAAACTATTCTGCAATTTAGTAATTACATTTCTTTCATCCCCAAGACAGACTGCTGAGAATGTTTGCTTTAATATTGTAAAACTACACAATAAAAGGTTACTTTTAATAAAAGTAGGACTGTGTAGTCTTTAAACCCCTGATCTAAGAGATTTTAATTGATGTTTATACCATCAAGCCGAATATTTTAATTGAAATTATTTATTTTAAAGTAATTTTACTTCTATACCTCTTCTTTTCCATTAAAAAACCCAGAAGAGAAAGAAGTTTGATTCTCATCAGTTAGGTCCATTTTAAAACATGCTGAAATGCAGGTAGGCATAGACTTTGTCCTAAATTTACTACTGCTTTTTGTTAACTTGAGGATATACCTGCACATTTATTTAAGCACTTATATAGCTAACATACATTTAATTACTTAATTCTGATTAGATTAGAAAGTGATGAATGACACAGTTCTTATTTACTAAGCCAGTCATTTTGGGTCCAACCGCATGTAGTTAGAAACTGAAATTCAATTAAAATATCCATATCATTATGTTTTCATACAGTTTAATTAAACAACCTTAAATATTTGGGACATGTAAGAAAGAAAGCTATGTTAGCCAAACTTATTTTATATTTCAAATTACATCTTTTCTTACATAATTAAAGGATTATTTGCATTTCCTGAATGAAAGCTGGCTGTGGTGATGGGAACAACACTGGAGATTCTACCAGTGTTAGACCTCAACAACTTACTCCAAGATTTGTTTGTATATTGGAAGAAAACAAACTTTATGGATTTGCATCTCCCAGATTGCCTCCCAGTTCTGAATGCACTGTCACTGAATTGAGCCGACTGAGGACATGGAAAAGCTCCCGCTGTCAAAAGCTGGTTTAGATGGCTAATTCCAGTTTCAGGTGCTCGGGCAGTGGTTTTTACTACTTTTAGCAGTTTAATGGTAAGACTTTGGCAGCAATCCAATACCACATTAATATTCTTTTTACTTAATCTAACTGGTAATAGTAAGTTTAGGTAGCAATACAGTATCATGATTTGAAACTTAAGAGTTCATTTTTTAAAGAAACCTGTACTTAAATCAAATAGAAGTCCTGCTTAAAAAGCAAATAGAAGCCCTATTTAAAGGAAATACATTTTATTCACTCTGCTATTTATTCGATTCTTTGTTTGCTATATCTAGACTGTGATTTGCCCTGAACACACACACGTACTATATAATGACTTTGAGACACACATGGCCTTCATTTTTAAAACAATTATTCTGACTGTTTGCCCTCACTGCTCCTGTTGCAGGACTGTACCGGAATTGCATTTTCCTACACCTTTTAATTCGTAGCCAGATTATCGTCCTTTGTTGGACACCTCTCCCCTTTCTTAGTCTATTTATTGAGAATAATCTATCCATCTCAGCCTTCTTTTCCTTCTAAGCCATACAAGAATGGCTTTTTGCCTCTCTTCTCCTAAGGAAGACCATCCTCCCATCCGCAATCTTTTCAGTGACTTCTCCTAATAGCTCTTCTCTGCACCTGTTCCAGTTTGCAGTCATCCATCTTCTAAATGGATAACTGAACTGCACACCAGATAAGGTCTTAACAATTCCTTGTACAATGGGCATTAATCTCATGCCAGAGTATGCTTTCATTAATTCCCCAAGTTCCTCTGATGGAGGGGAGGGTTCCTGTTTTATATGTGAGGAAAATCTGAGACACAGTGAGGTGATATGATTTGCCAAAGTGAGAAAGATGGCAGGAGGGTAATGGGGCAACACAACAAACCCTCCTGAGACACAGCTCCAGCTGTCCACTCTCCCCAAAGCACACCTTTCTGCAGTGTGCATCGAACCATGGCAGCGCAACAGTCTGCTAAGACAGGGTGACGAGGATTCAAAGACTAGCCATGTATCCAAGGAGAAGCTTTTAAAGCACAAAATCTGGGAAGACTGGGAATATTTTTAGCTGATTTTCCTCTGGTTTCTAAAGCCTCATTCCTCATTTCTCCTAGGTCTCCTGTTACAGGAGAAGGCAAAGCATCACTAACCTACAGTTTAAATATAGTATTAAACTGATGAATTACCACATTTCTTTTGAAAGTTGTATTTCAATTGCTTTTCTATAGTTGTATATGAAGGTGCTGGAATGTTTTTCTTTGATATAGGTATCTTGTACGATAGACATGAGTACATATCTGTTAAGACTTATTGGCTGAACTGTTTGCCGTTAGCACTGGTATGAGCATGGGAATACAAGTTAGCAAGGCTGAAGGAGACAAAGCTTGGAAAATGCTCTTAGTAATCCCTGAGTCACAGCTTTGCTTTCTTCTAGCTCTGACTTGCATCCTCTATTCCTGGCATCAGGCCTGTCTTAAACTGAGACAACCCACTGCTGGCCCTATTAATGAACTTTTGTCATAGAGCAGATGAATATTGACTGGGGACCAAATGAGGAGAAGGCAACTTGTTTCTCTAGTGCCTTTAGCTGGCTTTGAAACCAGGTATATTACTAGATGTCTGCTGGACTCGTAGTGTTTTGCCACAGATCTTCTGTAGGCTCTCTGGGCAGAGGAGGATCTTTATACACTGGTTGCCTCCTTCAGACACAACAAATTTTCCAATTTATGGGAGAGGTAAGTCCTAGTAGTGGCAGGCAGAACTCAGTCCTTGATGTTTAACCAAAAATACATCAATGTCACCAGCATAATTAAATGATCAAGTTCATTCCACTTACTGGATATCAGCTGTTGTACTCATAGAATAGAAAAGCCTTCAAAATTAATTCAGTGAGGTCAGACTCTTCACAGAGCCAAAACAAAGGTCTTGGCAAGGGACGTGACCTATCACAGTGCTTTGTCACAAATGGTAAAGAGTAAGGGACAGTGAAGTCCTCTGCTACTCAGATGGGTCAGAAGTGGAAGGGCAACAGGCCTTCCTAGCAATGGCAGAGGGACAGGAGAGCAGAGTGCATGTGCCAGGTATGCCGTTTTGAAGCAGAGGTCAAATTTAGTGCAGGAGATTATTAGGACAGTTGTGGCCAGGCAAGGTAATAACTGTGTATGCTTCTTCCCTGATGGTTCTCCATTTGACCTCTACCTTGACTAAACCCTGTCCTTATACTGAGATAAGTCAATATTTTTTTGTGCTTTTCATTTTGGAACCAACACTCAACCTAGCAAAGGTTGGCCACTTATTCCTTTCCCAGCTGAGCTCCCTGCTCAGCACTGTTTAACTTGTCCCCTTTGCCAGCCACGGATCCACCCCCACCCTTCTCCACATGTCCCCAGGTTATTGTGGTGGAAGCCTCTGGGGGTGTGAAGTCACAGCCAGGACATCCGTCCTTCACAGCGGGGGTACACTCACAGCTCTGGTGACCCAGACATATGTCACCACCCAGCCCCAAAATGCAGAGTAAGGCCACACAGTACCTTCATGCTCCACTCCAGGTACAGATAGATCTTCTGTTCCTTGCCAGAGGATTTTCCCTGTTTCTGCATCCCGAAGGTTCATCCAATTTCTGATTGGGAAGTGATTAAGGAAAATAAGCTATCTACATCACTAAATGCTGTGCCTACTTTTCTTTGCTAAGCCCCGAAATAGGCTATTCCAACTGAGTTTCAATCACGTTTTCTGATCATCAGGAGGCCAAGGAAAAGAGATGCTTTTTCCCAGAAAATAAATGAACAAACCAACCCTTGACCAGAATGAATGCAACAAGAGTTGTATAGCTAGAGATTTAGTTTTCACTTTAGACTGAAGCTTGTTAACCTCATTTATCATTTTCCATTGCTTCTAAATGATAAAGGCAATGTCACTGTGCTGCAGAGAAGCAAGAACATTGCTAACAATAACAGATAATTCTACAAAACAATTGCTGTTCTCAAGCATTTGAAAAATGCTAGAAAAAAGAAGTGCTTCCTATATAACATTAGAAAAAGAATAACACCCAATAGAGCTTGTTTTCCTAGTTTACAAAATATTAATATCAAGGGTTGTTCTATTGCTGTTGACCTGGTAACTGCCACTCACGGGAATTCTTCAGCTGCTGAATGCTAAGCAAAGAGAGATCCTCTCTTTTCACTCTCAGCAAGTGAGGTTTTGCCAGCTTACAAAAAGCCCAGATCAGGGAAATAGGTATAGGCAAGTACAAAACACTAATGTTTTCAAAGGGACACTTAATAATGATCTTAAGCACCCCTTTGAAACATCTCTCCCATAAAATAACTCAGACACCAACCCATCAGAACAAGGAGCCTGCACACCTGCCCCATGCCATTCTGAGCAGGGATACAGCTGTCAGTAAGCCGGAGGTTCTGCAGCAACCTCCCGCTCCATGGCTCATCAGGGTGCTCCAAGGAGTCACCGACATAAACACAAGCTGCCTGAATAGAGCAGGATCTCTGACATAAGGCCATGCAAACCAATGCCTTTCCAGGTGTTTCCTTTTGCTGGTCTGTGGTAGTGCACCCTTTGTACTCAGTGCTTCCTAGACAAGAGACTGGAAATTATCTGGGAGAAGGGGAGAGACCAACTGCTCAAGTAACTGACTGGAGAGGTAGAGTAACACCAGAGGGACAATATGGACCTTGACGTAGGTATAAATAGGAGCTGTCAGAGACATGCATATTGAATTCATCCTCTAACATACGCAGACTTGCAGGCAGACTCACACAAACTCGTCACATTGATGAAGTTTTTGCAGAGCTCCAGGGAAGAAACAGATGCTTTAGCAAATTTGCATTACAGGGTACCATTTGTTTTAAAATGACGTGTGGAGGCGGGAAGGGAAGAAGGCTGCTTCAGCGCAGATGCAAGGAGCCTTTCCCCTCCTAAAGGCTGTCCAGGCTTTCCATGTCCCACTGCAAGGGCAAGGGGGAGAAGAAAGGTGGGAATGCATGCACAGCGTCCACTTACACACGTGTGGCCTTACAGCTTCCAAAACTTAGCAACAATTTGGAGAAGAGGAAGAGGGAGCACAGGGCAGACTGCTCCTGTCCTTCTGGACTTGTTCTAAACCACATAATATCTACTACTTGTTCTGGGATTAAGGCAGGAGTGAAAGGAGAAGCCAGAAAGCATCATCCTCGGAGGGCCCCATATGCCACCTCCATATTCTGGCAGAAAACTGGAAAGTGGAGATCTCTCCCAAACCAAAGGAGATAGAAGCTGTAGGCAGGCAAGTGAGGGAGAGAAAATGAGCAGCGGCATGGCAAGAAGAACCTGCAGCAGGGCTGGGCACTTCATGTGGTGCTGGCTGGAAAACTCAAAGTCCCCAGCCAAGGCAATCCGCAGGATGGAACCGCCTCAACCGTAATTTAAAATGTCAAAAAAAAATCCACCATTTTTAGATACATCTTCCCACAGACAAACATACAAACTAGCCAGGATGAAGCTATTTGCATAGAAAGCAGTGTGCAATCTATCAAATACCATGTATGAGGGAAAAATAACAAATGAGACAATCACTGACAAATTTGTTTATCTTCACAACACCCTGTGATGTGAACACTCTTGACTACTAGCTGTGCAGTAATTCAGTGTTGGGCACTTGATTATCAAAAACCTACATTACCTTTAAAAAATTATCCCATTCAGAAGTATTTACTTGTTATTTGTTCACTATCAATATCAGTGGGAGTTATGAGCTCACAGGTCTGGCCATAGGCTGTGTAGTGCCACACTGAGCAGTAGACAAGTTCCTCCGAACTGGAGAGGAAACACTAACCAGAACAGCGAACCCAGCATTGCACAGGAACTGACCCAGCCTCCAAAGTGCTATACCAGCACTCTAATGGACTATCTTCCTTTTTCCTTGCCATGCCTTGCCTTGCCTTACCTTCCTGTCCGTCTTCCCTTACCAACTTTTGGAGTACTCTGAAATCACATTTACCATTTTCAAAAGTGTTACAACAGAAGTGCCCTTCAAAGAGTATATGTAGCCTCACAGCTTAATTATTATCCTTACTCGACATACATAGTTACAGAGTGATAGTGACATACTAGTTCTGGTGAAAGAAAACACTTCTGTAGATTACTGACCTCTGTTGCTCCTCCCTGTAAGGATTTATATCTCAATCCAGTCTAAGAGAGATGATAAAAGTTACGTTGCCATGCTGAACAATGCTAGATATGTTAACATTTGGGGTGTTAGATTTCTATAAAGTGCTATGAGTCTTTATTCTGTATTGATGTTTCACTGTAAGAGTAAATCCATGCAGGACAGCCTGCCCCGTGCTTTGTATTCTGACTATCAAATTAAAGATGAAGAACAAATAAAAAGCTCAAGACTATATCCCCTCTCATGACAGCATGCAGGTCAGCAATGCATGCCACAGTTCTGAGAAAATATATTTAAACAATCTGGACATTTCTAACCCATGCAAATTCCGTATCAAATGAATAAAGGTTTAATGTCAGCGTAGTCAAAGGCTTTCTGATCTAGAAAGATGCATGTGGAGGTTCAGGACATGCTTTTCCAACTTCTGCAAATAAAAAATTGAAATTGACCTGCTATTCAGAGTGTATACACAGAGTTAAAATATGTGGATCCAGACATATTTTAAGGGATCAGAATACTCTAGCCAGTTGCAAGTTTTTTCCCAGTAACTAAGCATCATTGAAAGGGAAGAACAAATCATCGAATCTTAAAAGTGCATGTGCACATACCCACACCCACACACAAGTCTTCTATTGGAAAACACACTTCACATTCAAGAAGTTCATTCTTTTAAAAAAAAATGTTTAAAAAAAAAAAAAAGGCATCTGAAAAAAATTTCCTAAGTCAAAATTGAGATCATTTATAAAACTTAACTTTAATGGAACAAAAAAAATGAGGCAAAACCCATCGCAAGTGATTTTTTGGCAAGGGAATACCTGACAAAGCAGCAGCTGTACTGCTTACCTAGTTAGCAGCTTATCACACTATTTCTGTCATCTTGGATAGAAAGGCTGGTGCTAGGACATACCCCAGAGTGAAGAAAATGGAGATCTTGAACCAAACCCACACACACTGTTATCTTCTAATGTGTTTAATTGGTTTAAGATTCTTCCATCCCAGCGTGAGAGATATTGTTACTAAAAATAAAAAGTGCTCCATCTTCTGAGCAGCAGTGGAGACCTGCAGGCAGGATGAAGAGGGCATTTTAAGTATTATTGAATAGGAGAAAATAAATTAATATAGGTTTAACACAATTACTCTTTTTGAAGAGGCTCATGTCAAGCCAACTGGCAGGGGTAGCTAAGGAGAGCAAGTAGAGAGCCAGGCAGTTAAGAGTTTTCTGAAGTTAATATATATGAGAGAAAAAAAAAAGAACAATAGTATATTCCTAATTCAGCTTCTCATTCTAAAATCACAAGAACACTCTTACACCACTGAATTTTCATTTTCCTGGATTTTTTTTTTTTTTGGTAGGAAACAATGTCTGATTTAAGACTCAATAGATCAAATACTCTTCAATCCTGAAGGCAAGGAAGGATTAGGTAGAACAGCAGAAGGAAGGGTGTAGTGTTGATCTATTTATATTCCACCACCTATTGGGTCAGCAAAGTCTTACATAAAAGCTTTGTAGTAGCTGGAATTTGACTTGCTTTATATACATGACATGAATTAGCTTCCTCACAGACCTACTTTGCTTAGCCTGATGAAGGGAAATGGTTTGTGCACTTCTAAATCCAAGTTTTGTTGTCTTGAATATGTCTGATCTCAGAATAGAAATTCTTTCTTTTTTGTATCTATCGTAGACATCACTTCATTCAAACAAATCAGAATATACATACTTATCTTTAAGTGCTTTAGCATTGCAAAATATTCCCATGTATTACCACACTGGTAATTAAGAATAATCTTGAAGGAAGAGAATGGGTACAAACAAAATTAATCATTAAAGTAGTATGAAGTTAAAGAACTTCTGCCCCAATCTCCCTGACTATTATTTGTATGTTGTAATGTTCAGTACTTTTTGAATATCTCAAAGGCTGCAGCAAACAGTAGGTGCATTTCTTCCATTAAAATGGTCCATTTTTCATTTTATTCCTTGCTGTCTACACCATTCTAAAAACTTAGGAACTGCTGCACTATTATCTTTCATAATAAAAGCAAGCCTAATGTTCATAACCACTCCTGTAAAGGAAGGTCTTTCATCATCTTTGCCAGCTTTTTTTTTTTTGTTGTTGTTGTACATGAAATGTAACATTAAGAACAGTTCACTACATACCAGGTGCAAACAGAATCTCAACAATTATGTGTTAGTAAGAATTGTCCTGTGGGACAAATGACAGAGAGAAGGTGGAGCTGCAAACCTTTAACAAGTCAGACTTACATCTCTGTTGCAGACCCAGAAAAGCTTCTGATCTGGACTGCCCAACTTTCACTCCTAATTTTTCATTGTCTATTGTGAAAAGCAGACACGACCAGGCACTCCTGACATGGGTGAGCGTGTTACTTCAAAGAATGTTACAGGTAAGTAAAGATCAACCTTTAGGGATTATATTTTTCTCAGATATATTTTCCCAGAAGAATATTTGCACCTGAGTTGTTTCAATTCAGTCTGAGGAGTAAGGACCAAAATAAGTTATGCAAAACAATTACCAAACTACAGGATTACGAAGTAGACCACCCAAACGGCCTTATGGTTCTACTCCACTCATGCCATTCGTCGTCTGATCTTTCCAATCTCTAATCTCACTTTTTATGACAACTCCCAAATCCCTCTTCCACAGAACTCTTAATCGTGTGTTTAAATTTACGCATATGCACATTCTTCTGAATCAGGTCCTTGAGTTCACTCTGTTCACACTCGAGAGAAATGCTACTGTCTTTGGTGTTTAATAAACCACAAGTATACATGTTGGCAGTGTGTTAAGAGAAAAGGGGTCTTTCCTCCTAGCCTAAGGCTGAAATTCGGTGCAAAATCATATCTAAAGGAACTGAATGAGGGTCCATGCCTTCTGTCTAGGAATAGAAGTACCAAAACAAACACACAAACTGGAAGCTATTTCTCAAACATTACTGGAGTCTTTGGGTATAGCACTGTCAACTTCTGCTTTCAGACAGCAGCACACTCTCTGGGGTTCCAGATCAGTCAGAAAGCATGCTATGACAGCTCTTACAGGAGCAGGTATTTTTTAAAATTCTGCTGTTATAAACCAACTTTCCTGGAGTGACACACAAGGTATGGGTTACTGTGCTTCTCCAAACAACAGGAGGTGCTGGGGACTGTAAAGGTGCTCTATTAAATCCTCAAATGGAAGGAAGCCAATTATCCCTTCAAAGCACTCCTGACACTCCTGTACTCACTGTAAAAGAGCCTGCTTTTAAAGTCTCCTGCACAGAACAAATTGCTGTGCGACAAAGCCAGGGAGATCCACAGATTAATGTGAACCACATGACAAAATGCAGCAAAATTCCTCAGCAACTAACAGTCATTTCACAGCAAATTATGTAATCAGAGGGATATATTTAACAGCTATAGCATCATAGCAAAAAGATCAACACAGTATCATATACCTGTGTACTTTGTACTTCCCTTTTTACTTTCTGCCTTACATCTTTGCTTGCAGAAGCCATCTGTGAGGTTATCACCACAACACATTTTCATCTAACATCCATCAGACAGTCCTAGATGAAGCTGTTCTTGGTCCATACTCAGACAGTCACACATGTTACTGAATACCATGTCAACCTTACTGTAATTGTAACAGAAAATTATGCTAATGGAGAAGAAGTTAATATCATATAATGTAGCAATACTAAGTAGATCTCACATCATTTCTGCTGTGCAGTAAGGTTGGTCCTGTTGTTAAGCTACAGTATTCATTGCTATGTGTCAGTCTCCCCGCACCTTGGGTAACCATTTTGAAGATGAGCTATGTTTCCACCATGAAAATATTTCCTGCTTGAACCTCTAAATATATATTATCTTAGCAGGACTCACGCTGAGGCACACTGCAAAAGTCTACAACAAAAATACAGCATAGGTCAATTCATAGTCAGATCAGCTGCAAAGAGATGCTAATCAAACTAGAGAAATACAGAAGCCATTTAACTCAGCTTACTTTGGAAATGCAGTAAAACCATATCCAACAGTTGCTAATAAAATTTTATGCAGCCTACCCAGTTTAACATCTGTGCCTTTCAAACAGTTTAGGTTGAATAATACAATTATTATTCACTATTTTCATCAAAATGGATAATTAACATACATCTCTACTCCATAGCATCCTAGTGATACGTCACCTAGCAGAGTAAGGCACTGAGTTTGCTTTCAGTTAGTTTACATTTAGTTTTCACTCTTGTCAATTTACTGTCTGACCATATTCAGAGTGAAATCTCTCCAAATCTTACATATTTAACTCAGAATTTGTGACACCTGTAGTAGGCTTAATAAAAGCAGGTACTTGTACAAAACTAATGAAGATGGAGAGCTCCTAGACGCTGGGAAGAGAAGTGTCCACCATGGGCAGGCTGGGTGGGAGAATGTATTTTGTTTCTTCAGTAATACACAGCAAAACTGCAACCTAAGTCAGGCTTCCATTTCACTGACTTTTCCTCTCTTCCTCAAACCAAAGGAGGAAGAAACAAATGGATGTACATTTTGAAGGAAAGAGTTACAGATCTACTGAGATGAAACTAAGGGTCATCAGGAGGGAAAAAAAGTAAAAAAGAAAGAAAACACCTAAGTTTTGAGATGCCTAACAAGGAAAGTTAAGCAAAAACCAAAACGCACTTGGGGTACATAGAATACAATGTTGTTTAAAATGGGAATAAGCTCCAGCTCAAATCTACACACACAAATCACCAGCTTATGGGGCAGGTTCTCCTGTCAGAGGGAACAAGCTGCTTTCTGCGCCGGATCTCTGGAATGCTTTGTTTGCTGCTATTAGAAATGTAACAGATGTTAAAATGGTTCCTAGAACCAGATAACAGTGCCAAAATAAAAGCAAGCTGAAGCAATGCAGTGGTTTTGTGCTGCTTTCTGTTGCCTATGTTTTTTAGGCTTTTCTGAACAGGCTTGACAGAATTCCTTTATACCAATGCCTCAGCAGGGAAAACAACATGCCATCACATCTGGAGATTGCTTTACATCCTAGGCAGTAAAACAATCAATAACTTAGAAAAACTCATCATTGCTTGCAGGACCATCTCAGGAGCATGAATTGCACAAAGCAAATTATTTTCTCTTTTCCAATGTGATAACACTCAACTCCTCCCCATCTTCCCTGCATTTTAAATGGATCTCAAAAATTAGCATGTTAGAAAAGCTTGAGCTCATGCTAAGAACCCTATGAATATTAACATAATTAATGTCATCAGTAATACTCTGAGTTTGCAGAAACAGCAGGTGAATCAATGGGAATGATGTATTCATCCAAGTAAAGAATGTGACCTTTAAAATCCATAGGGCTTTATCAGAACGCAATTTTAAAGTGGATTGTTTGTAGCTCAGTGGAAAGAACAAAACTGAATGTAACTAAGGAGAAAGCTAATAGAGACACCACACACACAAGGCAAACTAAAAATACTGTTGAAACATAAAACACTGGGACTTCCTTACAGAAGACACCCCATCTATATCGAAAGGCAAGGCAGCTCACAGGACAGATTGAGAAGCTGCTCCAAGGAATGCTATGACGAGGAAGAGGCAATTAAAAGAAGAACATTCCTGCAATTCAAATATGGCTGGATAGAGGGGTTTTTATCCAGAATGCTTAAAATTAAATGCTTTAAAACCCAAAACAATTTGGGATAAAAAGACTGTGCGATTCAGTTTGCCCACTTTTTAATTTTAGCACATCAAACAATTTTCTTTTCTGCAAGTGAAAGCTGAAAGTGATTCAGGGATTGAAATAACTTAATTTCGTCTTAACTACTTCAGAACATTCAATCATTTCAACACAGGTGAACTACTATGATAATATTTCAAGGTTCTCAGCAATAAGTGAACGAGAGGGAGTTTCATGGAAATAATCCATCAAGGGGTTCTGGTGAATAACTTCATTTTCATAGATGAGGTTGTAACCAGAAGCCCTCAGAGGAATTTACCTCCCTGTAATCATTATGGCCTATTGTTCTTTACAGAGTTGAAATGCAAGATGTCACGACAGTCATGCAGTAAATTAGCTTTAATGGAATGAGGTATGATATGCCTCTTTATTTTATACTATTATTCAGTTGTTTTAAAATATGCATTATATTGGCTTGCTTATAAAAGAAAGCTTGGCTTGATTTCACGTCAGTTTTTCAACACTGTAGGAGTGGATTTTTTTTTTTTTTTTTAAACACTTCTAAAAGGATCTTCACACTTCCCCATAGTGACAGGGCACAGACCTGAGCAGAGGAACAAAGATTTCTTTGACCAGATTTTTAAATGGGATAAACATGGCTGCTTAGCTGGTGTTTTCATATAGTCTCACTTGAATGGCCTGTAGCCTTGTGTGATATGTGGAAAAAAAACCCTGAAAGGCTTTAAAAAGGCAGTTTTATATAGCACTGTTTGTGGCCAGTCGATGCCTTTGTTCCTCGAAGGCCTCTGCAATAATTTCTCTATTGAGCAAAGTGATGTTTATTGAAAATGGCATAGCTGAGCATCAGCAGGCTCCCCTGCTGTTCGGTTTATCTATCCTCTGAACTCCACGCAACATCTCAGTCTGAAAGTGTCCCCCTGGTAAAATAAGCAACTGATAACACAAAAAGCCTAGATGACTTCCAACTGCCAGTGCTTATGTTGTGACTATGTGTTTTTTCCCCCATTAATGTTTAATTTCTTTTTTTTTCTCCTTTACCTCATGTCTCTTCTTACAGAGCTCTCTAGCACACAGCCTACTGAACTCCAAAGACTACTTCCATTAATCCACAAATTTATCAGATTCATGTAGTTTAGAAGAATACGTAATTTACTGGAGGTATTAATATATCACGTACTTCTAAGAACAGATCTGCAGATTGGCAATTGATGGGAGATGAGGCTTTGGCATGCACTCATTCACTGCGCTACCAGTTTGCATAGCTACACACTGCCACTTCCATCTACCTTGGGCTACCCCAGACAGGAGACAAAGCCTGTCATTTAACTAGAAAGATAGGATGTCCCACTGAAGAGACAATACACTCAGCTCAGGGACTAATAACTTAATTCCTAGTACTGTGTTGTGCTTCAAAAACTTCAAATAATGTTCTCAAAGTAGCTTTTTAATACTGTAGAGACTGTGCAACAAGCATGAAGACTTGCCCACAGCCACACAATGAATCAGGAAGAGAAGAGGAAAGGAAAGATCTCAGGAGGTGTTTGGCCTCAAGTCTCGTGCTTCAATAGACAATACTGCCTCTCTCTTTAGACAGCCAGGGACTGTGCTCTCCAGCTAATGGAAACTCTTACTCTAACTTGGAGTGACTGTGCAGTAGCACAGATTGCTGCAATCATGCTAGGGAGCGGGTGCCAGTGCTTCTCTTCACTCCATGTTTTTCTTGCTTTTGGTGGTTTCTCATTCACCCTAAGCTGAGAGCAGGGTGGTTCTGAATCACTGCCAAGCATTACTAATGGAAGTGGGGGGCAGGAAGGAAATAAAGATGACTGCTTGCAGAATTAGAAGTACTTTTCAGAGCCTAAAATGGCATATTAAAGCAGGGCGAAAAAAAAAAAGAAAAAAGATGTATTAGCCCTGACAATAGAAGCAAAATGCTTCTCGCTAGAAAAATAAGTAAACCTCAGAAACTTATCAATAATATTCTTGTTCATTAAGACAACCTAAAACCACCAGAAACACAAAATAGGAGAGTCATGGGGGAAAATACTGCATTTGTTCCCTTTCTTACTTCATCTTAATTCAGAGTCCTTGTGAAAATGCTTAATTTCCTTTTCTTTTTCCTTTTTAATGCTAGACACTCAAGCATATTTTGAGCTCAAAGTGCTTCAGTGAAGTTCATATATGGGTCATGCTTAATATCACAGGTTGTTTCTTTGTTCATTTAAGACAAATAGTCAGCTAGGTTAAAAAATCTCCCCCACGCTACAAATTAGAGATGCCCCTGATACAACATTTCTAACATACTTTTATATACAAGGTTTCCTTCCACAAAATTTCATTAGATGTAAAAGGGAGACCAATGAATAAGTGGAAACACAGCACTTTTTCTTGTATTCAAATTGTCCTCAAAATTGCCAGCTCTGGGAACTGTAGCAATAATTTTGCAAAATGTAGTCAGCAGTTAATCTGAAAGGACAAAGTCTTAGGACAAATGCTATAGTTGTGCGTCGCTGGCAGGGAAATGCATGCACCCTTTTGTACAAAGTGACCATCCACTTTGTACAGAATGACCTTCAGAGATTACTGTCTGCTCTTAAGAGCTGAACCAATATAAACATATTTTGCTTAAGTAAGGCCAAACAACCTGATAACACCTTCCCTCCATCAGCACTCTCAACGTCAGACTCCTTGAACCCAGTCATTAGTTGAGCCATGAGTCTAAATTTCAAAGAAAAGGCCAAGTCTTGAAGCTGTTTGGTTAAAATACTAAAAATAAACTCTTCATGTTGGCAGAGTTGTGCTTCCAAAATGAATGCCACCCAACCAGCTCTATTACAAAGTTCCACAAGTGGACCCATAACATTGAGATATTCCCTTACACTGTTTTGTAATGGAACTGTATTTTGGGACTGGCTGTTTCCATATCCAATGAAGCTTCTCAGAGTTGGATTGCAACCAGGCAGCCACTATGGGGAAGTGTCCACCCTGCAGCATCTTGCCTTGTTTCCTTTTTTTATTACATTCCTTCAGAATCTGTTGGGATCAGAGCAGAACAAGGTCTCAGCAGTCCTGCAATAAAAAACTTCTGGAAAAAGGCAGTAAGTTCCAGCAGCAAGCTTTTCCTAACTTAACTGTGCTTGAAAAAGTTTCCAGTAGTTCCAGCCTCACCAGATCCAGCTGGTAATGGGCAAGAACTCACTTTTTCACTCATACTTGTATTGTTTTTATGCAATTTATTAACACATACAGTTCAACATTTTAGTGGGAAATCTTTCAAATCTTATGATATCTACCTGTAGTTGAACTCCTACACATCGGGCTGCCATTTTTCTTTTCACAAAATCTCATACAGAAACATTTATGTATATCTTGATGGATCTCCTCTATTTGCAAAAGATGTCTGAACCTAAACAGCAGACCTGTGAGCAAAGACGCACACTGTGACTCTACAGCTGGCACCCAGACAGAGATAATCAGCCTGGATAGGTCTGGCAGCCCCTACCCAGAACAACTCTGGTGTTTTAGCACTGCACACCTCAGCACCACAGGCCAGGAAAACAGGCTAACGATAATGAGACAAGTCTGCACACAGCCAGCTCAGATCAAACAGACCTGTGCTAGTGCTACTGCTCAAGCTCCCTACTGAGCCTCACCTGTGAAATTTTGGGCTTCTTCACACTTTGGGAACCACCACCCTTGTCTGCTCTCTCTACCACAGGAATAACTTCTTTTAAAAAATATTGGCTACTTAGTTGGACAAATAGGTAAAACAACATTTCAGAAAAGGAGGCAGATGTACTTAGAAAAGCCTCAAATGAGCTAGTTAGATACTCTGCAAAATGGTAACTGAATCTAACTTAAAGTCAGAAGAAACAAACCTATGGGGAAGCCAGTTGGTGTGAAGTGCATTTTAGTTCAACCAAGAAGAGCTGCTTGGCTTTCTAACACTTGTTCTATTTATTTCCCTACTACAATCTTCTCAGTGTGACGTCTTTAACGAGGAGATCACAATATCCTCTGTACTGGCCAGGGAGATTAAGCAACACACGCACACTCACCGAGAAAGCAAGAGTCTTTGAGATTTAGCTCAAAAAATCAATGCTAGTTTGCCATAAAGATTTGACATTTAAATGACTGAATAATGTTAATCTTCCACTAATATTAGAGTGTTGTTATGAGTAGGTATTACAGGATAAAACCAAACAATTTCCTTTTGAAAATATATTACTTTGTAACTATATAAAAGATGTCTGCTGATTTTCCCCAGGGTATCTGATGTTTCTGGAAGATTTGAATTTAATGGTGGATTTGCCCATGCCTAGCTGGTGCTTAGACCACAAGCTAGGGAACAAGGGGTTTGTTTTTAATTTTCATGAAGCTCAGTAAACACGCTATTCCCTACCAGAAAGTCAACTGATAAAAAATCAGAGCAAAGTCCATCTATTTTTGAACTGTAACAGATTTTGTAGTATTTCTTTACAAGATTCATTGGTATAACAAGAATCCCAAGAACATAATGGAAGTAATTAACCTCTCATTTCTATGTTCACATTCATAAAAGACTGCTTTAGGGTGAGAAGCGGGAAGACAGAAAAGATGATCACAGTTGAAACAAAAAGAGAATTTATCTCTTGTCAGTAGTCTGGCCATACTACAAAGCAAGTGCACACAGCAGCAATAAATTAGGGTTTTTTTAATAGAAAACCTCACCAACAATCTTAGCTAGAACCGCATAGCTGAATGCTCAGACGTATGCCATCCAAATAGCCTTTTATTTAAGTAAGCCTGCTTCAATTGCTTATTTTCTATCTTTTTCCATTGTAAGACAAACAAAGATGCCATTGAGGATGGATCTCCCCTGATAAGGTAATCAGAACATGAGCCTGCAATTACAGTAATACTTTGCATAAAGGCTTCCCTTATATTTATTAATCCAAAAGAGCTCTAATTTCAAAACCCACTATTTTACTATGCTGCCATCATCAGCAGTGAAAAATTCTCCTGAATTCTTGGTGCTTGTAATCCAAGCTGCTCAGCTGGGCTTCCTCTCTTTAAAGAACCTCTGTTTATTCCATTTCCAAGGATAAAAAAGGCATGATATGGTAGCATCACTGAATGTCTAGCACTTCAACAACATCTGGGTCTTCATAATACCATTCCTTTGGACTGCTGCCCATGTCAAAGATTAGCATCACATAGTTCACACATACACGTACTACCTAGACATCTATGTTTGTAAAACCTATTAATCATTCCTGTACTGTCATAAATTAACATTAAGTAGGTGATTAGAGTGTTCACAAAGGAAATAGTCCTGCTAGCTTGGTTACCTCTCTCAGATGGATAGTGTTTACTCAAGAATTTTACTGTAATCTCTGTTGGCAAAAAAAATATTCCACACAGAACAAATACATATTCCATCTTTTAGTGGAATCCTTTTTCTCAGTCTTCATTAAAAAAAAAAACCCAACAAAAATTTGTAGCAGCTGCAGACCCATAAAGTCTGCAAAATAAGAGGGAGATACATGTGAGTCCTCCTAGACTGAACTGTATGCCCCTTAAATGTCCCTTGGAGAAACACTGTTCTGTGAAGAACTATTAGTAAGAGAAGTAAGGTGCCTTCCACAAAAATGTTCTCACACAGATGCGTGTACTAAGAGAAGAGAGAAGAAACAGGTTATTTACCACAGAAGCAGCTGTCTCCCTCCTCTCTACCCCCTCCAAAAGTACTCCTATTGATATAGGGCAGAGAATAGAGGACCACATTAGCATGTGAGATAGTAGAAATTTGGATAGGAAAATCAGCAATTGACTGCACTGGTTTAATCCCAGTATTCTTTTCAGTTGAACTAAATAACTTGGCCATTCAAACTCGATAAATCATTAAAAAGAGCTAATTTCAAGACCAAATCTCTTTACAATCTACTTCAGTTCAATGATGAAAAAGGTGCAGCAAGGATGTCAAATGACAGGCTCACATAAGTTGTTGACATACTTACACATTGACCATGTCCTAAAGGAGACGGGTCTTGAAAACAGAACACTTTTTTCTTAACTCCAGTTGAATTAGCTACACTTTAAGTTTGAAAAGCCATTGTTTCCAGGATAATTTCAACCTAGCATTACCTAGAAATCTCAGATTAAATGGTATACTTAATCTTTATTCAAGGTATCTGTGGGAACATTGCATCCTGTTAAAATTTTGGTGTAATACAGTAAATTGATTCACCCCATTAAAATGATAAGACAAAGATTCTACTTGTTGGAGCTATAACTAAAACAATAAAGCCTTAACAAGAAGCAATGCTTCCACCTATGATGAAAAAAAACCCCAGATCTTGAAAGCAATCTCAGAAGCATCCTGCAGAACTCCTGAGATTCCAGAGCTCCTTAAACATAAATTCCAGAATCTCACAACTTCAATAGTAAGATTATTCTACATCACCTGTTATAAGTAAAGCTTTCTTCAGTCATCCTATCTGGAGTAAACTTAAAGCACTTCTTCAGATCTACAAGAAAAACTAGACTATTGGGATATTTTTCCTTCTGAAGTTCAACACTATGTCCACAGACATTTATATAGCTGATAAAAACTACCATACACAAAATAAATAATATTAACTTATTGGCAAAGCAATCCTAATCAATGTTGCTGAACACTAATTTCTTCTCTCAGTGGCAAGCAGCATGAAGAAATCTGAACCTAGGGCAGTGAATACAGAAGCTCAGAGATCAATTGTATGGGATCAGGTCTGTTAAGGCCTCCCTGGGACTTATAAGAACTCTGCCGAGTCAGTCTTCCTTGTGGTTCAGACACTGATTACATCCCAATAGAAAGAGATGAGAAAGTGATATCCACCTGCTTCCATGCAGTAATTCACTCAACACCTGTGATTTTGTCTGGACACAACAAGGTCTGCTAACTTAATCGCTTACCTATAAAAGATGGCACTGATGATGTTAGCTTGAAGAACTGCTTCTGTATATGCTAAGATCTCTGATAACCAGGTTTGCCTTCACCCTCTCTTTTAGAGGGTACTAGATGGATCTGTTAATGAACATGGTATATATACAGTTTTGCGTCTTCTTGAAACATACTTGTCTCTTCTCTACACAGTGTGTGGGAGAGGTGCAGTCTATGTGTACTTCCTACATAGAACAAAAGGTCTGTAACATTGCTCTGACTTCCAAAAGACTCAGATTCCCTGGACTTAGACTCCTAGATATTTCAAAATACCTAGCCTGGCAAGGAGAACCCTACACCAAAACAGTGCTATCAGTGGACAATAAGATGGAAGGAGAAAAAAGGAGCAAATTAGAACTTGTGTATATGACATGACAAGTCAACATCTAGAGCCCTATTGGCAAGGACTGTGACACAGGTCCTTGAACATCAAATCTAGCAAATGGGAGGGACTGTCATTTTTTAAAATCTTCTGCAGCAGAAAGACTGGCCAGGGCAGAGCCTGGGAGTACAGATTTTGTACATTTGAAAGATTTATTACTTCTGGTTAACTGCCCAAAGACTGGAGGAGGCTACAAGCATACTGCATTATTACTGGGGAGAGATCCTGTTCTGAGCTGGCCCTTAAAACACTTCTCCATGCACGGGAGAGCAGATATCCTTAACTCTGGATATCCAAGCAACAGCAGCTACCACAAAAGTCTTCAAGAGCCATAAGTTTAAAGAACTCTCAGGTGGTAGTTTGTTGGTCTCCAGCAATCTTATATAAATGGTAAATGCAAGTAGGCATCTTTCATAGCAAGAGCTGTTCACCCACCTCTTTTGCCTGGGGGACAGATAGTTGTCCCTAGAGAGAAAGTCCTGCCCTTGACTTTTTATATTTCTCGTAAAGTTGATATTGCTTAGCCTCTTGCTCTTCCAGGGAATCAGGAAAGAGCAGAAATAAAACTGTCTTCAAGAGCATACTTGTGCTGCTGAGAACAGAAACTACACCAGGGGAGACTTCAGAGTTACTGTCAAGTGAAATAGCCACCTATACAGAAAAAAAGCAAAAAATGACCATGGAGCAAGCCTGTTTGTAAAAACTCCTTTCAGGGAAAATCAGTAGCACAGTCTTCACAGAGACATGTCTTGATTTCAGAGAGGTCTGTAAAAGAGGAGGAATTCATTTGTGCAAAGGACTTCAGGGACTTGGGATTTTTATTTGGCCGTGGAACCTTTAGGCTGTTAGCACTCCAAATCCCCATCAGATCAATAAAGCCTGCAGTTATTACATCTGATAGCTCCTACCTTCCAGGAAATGAACCTGTGAGTTTTATTCTAATTGTTAAAAGGCAGGTGTTCACATTGCCAAAATCAACAGTAACGGGAGCACTTAGACATTCTTGCTGGCATACTCAGAGAAGGTACAAATAAAAGGTCAAGCACTGAATTTCTCTTGCATTCACACACTGCTTCTGTCTAAACTCCCCTTACTCTGCCAAAAGAGAATTTGTTCCTTAATACCTTATCACTACAGTTAATTTCTAAACAGTACCTTTCACTAGCAATTGAACTAATTAGGTGTTTGTCAATGCATAGGAGCCAATCCAGATTAAGGCATGAAGTGAATTGAGAGTTGAGCTAACTATCCCTTATTTAACACTTGCCTGGATGTCCTTATTCTGCATCAAGAGAGCCCAATTTCAAAGCTTTGAAGTGACTTCTGTGATTCAGAACTGGACACACTCATCTTGGGATAAAGGTATGCACAGTTGGGAAATAAAGCAAAAATAGTTAAGCTGGAGTAAATTTTAAGCATATAAACCCTATGGTTTTATCTAGATTAGAGGTTTATGCAAGAGCATAGCCACCTCTTCTTTGACACTGGGGAAAAGAAGTACACACACTGCTTTATCTCAGCGCAGTACATTTACATAGTGTAGCTACTTCAGTTCAAAAACTCCTGGCACTGACAAGCTCCATATTGCCCAAGCCAATTGGCATAAAGATGGTGTGTATTCCCTCAGGGTGGGATTACAGCTCTGTGTACTATTCAGGAAAATAGGCCAGACAATTGAACTCCTTTTTCCAGGTGGGTTCATATGCTCTCTCTCACAAGTAATGCTAAAACCTGACAAAAATGAATGAAATCCTGAAAAGACACTCTTTACGTAGCTTTCCAAGCAAATGCCAATTGCAGCCTTCAGGGAGAAGGTGAAACAAGTGCTGTTGCTGCAGTACATCTGTTAATTAATCTATAAGGACTTGTGTTTATGACAACAGTGAAAACTAACTATTGCGGCAGAAGTAATACCAGCTGAACGCAGTTCTACTGTTTTGTTCAATCTCATAGCAATACTCAGCATATCCCTGCTGGTGTGAATGTGACACTGGAGTTGGTAGGGCAGAAGTCACTCAGTTCTACTAAAGGTTTACTCAAAGGACTTCAGGCTTATTTGAACCTCTGCACCTTTAATACTGACTCATAATATCTCACACACAGCGTATCCTTCACTATTTCAATCCAGTGTTGTTCTGTAACCAGGGATACATCTAGAGATCACCACAGGTTCTCTGGGAAAGCAACTTAGTATCCTTGAAATGTAATTAGAGAATCACAAGGGGATTTAATCTCACTGAGATTTTATAGTAAAACAGTATTAAGCGCTGGCACTAACACTCCTCACCTAATAAATAAAATAAAAATTCAAATCAGCCAGAGAAACAGCTACGACATGCACTTTCATAAAGTCCACAATGACAAATGCCAATCTCCTATTTGCTGATGTGGCACAGCAGGGGAACAAGCCACTCTTTTCCTGGCATTAGCTTAAATGGTTCCTCGGATATACAATCCATGTGGACAGTACTGGCCTGAATTTCACAGGAGCTACAAATACTTCAGTTGTTTGGTTTTTTTTTGGTTTTTTTTTTTTAAGTTGGGCTATGTGTGCATGAGAAATGGACATACTTTAGCTTTACAAACAGTACAACCCTTACAGTCAGGGCCACTATGACTAAACACAAAGAGCATCTTCACTGCCAGCTACCCTATTTTTCTAGGGATGAACTGGCAAAAAAATGATTATGAACACACTCAACATCAAGCCAAGGGAGTAAGTAAGGATGTGAGTAATTAGGTGAATGTGAGTGGCCCTCTAAACTCACAGGATGAGACCACAGTGAGAATCAGAGGTGGTTCTCCAAGGACAAGAGAAAAATAGGTCATGGATCTGAGCCACTAAAGCAGTTACATCTCTGGAGCACTACGCAATTCATTGAAAGGACCATTTTATAGTATCTTTTAAAAAGCTGTCTTTCCTCTGCTGACATGGCACTGTTATTTTTGAGAGCCATGAACAATTTCCACTGACATGATAGGAGGCTGCTGTACAAACAAGAAGTTGACAACTCATTTTAGGATACGTGGTATTAAAAACATAGGATATAAAAATCAATAGCTGCTACATGGGACACGAGTAAGTTATTTAACAAAGTGAAAACAGCAAATTAGCTTAATGGCAGGACTACATGCTGCAATATAGATCAAACAATTTTTGGTTTTCCACTTACAACTGACAGGACTAAGATTATTCAAGGAAAACAAGTTCATTATCTTGTCTCTTCTGAGGAAGGGAGAAAAACTTAGAGCATGCAGACCAAGTGGGGAATCAAAACAAAATTGAAAATATAGTCAGGAGGGAATGATTGGCAGTTGCATGAGGAAACTAATCTTGTAAATGGACCAGAGGCTGCTGAAAGCAGAGGCAGAGAAGAGGAATAAAGGAGGATTTACGCAGATTGAGACAGAACTCTCAAAAAACAAGGACTCCATATCAGAATTACTGTGCTTTTTTAGGAACCTACTAGAATATGAAAAGTGCTTAAATTTGCAATTTGGATTAGTGATTTGACAATTTAACCATCCCAACATTTTACACAGTGTTAGACAGTATGGCAGGCTGAAAAGAGAATAAGTTGTTTGGAAAATCACTACAGCAACATACTGAAATTACAAGTAAAAAATTAAGTTCCAGACAAGCTTAGAATAGGTAAAATACTAATACTTGGTTCTGAATGTTGTATTTTAATCAGCCTCTACACATATACTACTGTGAACTATACTGATGTGAAACACTGAGCACATCACTAGGGGATCTCTTGAAGATGGAGGGTCTGTGCCCAAACCAGTATCTCTCTGCTTTGATACGCACTGGTATTCAGATGAAAAACATTACTGCGGGGATACAATAATGAAATCTCCACTGAAATGACAAAAAAGTGATGACCTTTATTACTTCCAAGCAGCTCCTATAGCTTTCACTGTCAATAAAATCTATAGTTATGTTTATACTAGTATTTTAATTTTATTATTTTAACAAGCTTGTAGCTATATGTTAATGTTCAGAGTATTTGAAATCTGGGGGTTTTTTAAGTTTTAATTAAAATCTATTAATATATTTTTCAGCTGGGAATATATTATTTCTGCTGTGAAAAAAGAACAGCATGTATAAATACAAGCAGCTGAAGTTCATAAGCAGATTCTTTCAATTTCATTATTAATAATAACAACAAAATAATATCAATTTACTTACTGAAAAGCTAGACTTACACACACCTGATACAAATATTATGGTTTTAAGATTATTTTGTTGTTTCAAAGTTTGTATCTTTTAAGTGTTTATGTTAAGGTGAATGTCAATGCTGTGAGCAAACAAAGCTCAAAAAATGCCACAATTAGCATTCTCTGGACCATTTACAGGTGTGCCTACATTAAAATATAGTATTTCTTTATTTGAATTTGCACCTTTCCAAACATATGCCTCTGCCTCATTGACTGCATTTACTCTTTCAGAACTGGCAAAATTGAGACTTGTGCAAACGACGTTATTAAGTAGGAAAACAAGGAGCTACTGTTTTGTCAGTGAAAGAAATGCAAGAGACCATCATGAACTATCAAACGTTTTTCACCTGGCCTCTGGCAGGGCTGTATTTAAATAGGAAAGAGGGCTTGATGAGGGTAGCATGGCTAGAGGTCTTAGAGCAGTAGAGACCTGTTTTGTAGCTGACTGGTTAGTGCCTCACCTCTACTTTTCATAGATGGGAGGGAAAGAGATTGTGGTGGAGCTGCTAGTGGTGAGAAGGGGGCTGAGGAACAGACCAGGTAAGCTTGTAACTTTCCCTACAGAACCTTTGGTTTTGTTTTGCAAGTAGTACTTCAGTCAGCCTACTTTAAAAGATATGTATAGGTTTGTGGAGGTTTTTTTTCCTTAAAATTCTAAAGGAACTTATTCTAACGGCAGAATGGAAGATGCTAGGAGAACCAGGGAGATGCTGGTTTTTTTCTTTCTATGAAGCTATATGTTTATCTGCAGAAGCTGAGCTTAAGGTCAGTGTTATATTAATGTAATAGAGTTCCCTTTGAAGGAATTACAGGGGGAAACCATTCCTTCCTGGAGCTGTTTAAATACTGTATTTTTATGGCAACATTGTAACTATAATGATTCCTTGTGGATTAATGAGGGTGCCATAAATGAGCAGCCTAAACTGGATTGAGAAATCTATTGGCTTCTCTCCCTCTTTCTGGAAAGAGTATTTTAAAAACACCATGTATTTGCTCTCCAAGCCTGCATGTGACTTTCAGGCAATGATTTCCTATGTCTGGCTCATCATGAGAGTTGCAGGAAAATCAAGCCTTTAAGGGCACTTCCCAGATGCTGTTTAACTTTGCCTGGTGGCTGGGCAGTAACTTGTCATGCAGCACACTAATGCCAAAGACTTCTTTCACTGAATGAGGTGAGAGAAGATAACTACCTTACCAAAGTTATCTCAAACATGTTTCTCTTACTTAAGTTATGTGATGGAGACTTAATGTGAAGCTAAAATGCTCACCGAATAGTGCTAAGCTAGGATATTAGAGCTGATGCTGCAAGGGTAACTAAGCATGGTGATGTGAGAAACCTCCTCAGGTGAGTTGGTGCTGACTGCTGGTGAAGACAACATGGGGCTGCACTGAGAACAAGTTTGATGTGAGGCTGTGGGTGTGAGAGCTGACAGCAGCAGTGGCTGGAGAGGACTGCTGTTCACAGCCCTCCCCAGCTGCTTCTTACTTTCTCCCTCAAATCTTAACAGCTGAGCTGTTTGTAAAACTGCTAACCTGATCTACTTGACTAACACAGGTCTCTGCTCCTTAACCTGTTGCTTAAGCTCTTTAAGCTACCATGCCTCATTCTGACTGAAACAGGAGGTTGTAGTGCTCATCTGAGCAGCTCAGCTAGTAAATCTGAAAATGAGGTAACAAGCAGCTGGGGACAGTAATTTGTGCTCTGCACAGCTGCTGTGACAGAAGCACACAAGAAGAATGTGAAGGCAGATATTTTTCAGATGTCCTCTTTCCTCAGCAGCAGCAAACCCTTACCACTTCTGGGACTGAGATTTTTTTTTAAATGTCACTTAAAGGCTAATAAGGTTCAAGTGAAACAACAGTCAGGACTTTTTTGCCTCCTTATCTCAGCTTCTGGGAAAGAAAGTAACTTTACTAAAGAAACAATGAAGTCTTCAGTTAGACTGTGACTGAGCAAGTATTTTAATGCACTAAAGAGTCTACCTGAAAAACAATCTGGAAGACAAATGTTTAAAGTATCTCGAAGTTCCCCATGTATTAAAGGTGTGTAGGTACTTCTTGGTGTCCAGTTTTGAGATGGGTTGGTCTATTCCACCACTTGGTGGTACACTAATGGGGATAATGGTTCCTCTTCTACACTCTCTCTCTGCAAACCTCTTCCTTCAAGAGGAGCTGGGGGTGCTGCAGAACTCCCCTTAAGCACAGAGTTAGTAGCAACAGTCCATGCCAGCAGATGAACAGAAAATGGGTTCCTCCTTAGTGAAGGTTTCTATAAGCATTTTCCCATATACAGAAAGAATTTTTATTTAAAGCAATGCAAATAGCCAGTTTTTTTCACTGTCTCCTAAAATAGAATTTACTTTGACTTTCCAAACCAAACTGACTTGACATTAACTCTCTGCCTGCCCAGCAGACCATCCCTGGTTAGAAGCTTCTAATGCTCAGATGGGTTTCTTAGTTCCAAGCATGTGTAACCTCCCTTTTGGAAAGGCTTAATTCAAGTCATCTGAAGTGAGGAAGAAAAATGCAGTTAATCTGCTTAGGTGGGGTACCTTCACTGGTGATTAAAGTGTAAGAGCCTCCCCATTTTCTTCATACAATAAGTAGGAAAACATGGATATAATCAGCTGTCCCAAGGACCAAATGAGCTTTTGGCTCACTACAGAGTAGATGAAGCTTATGTACACAGTGTAGCACACAGACTGGCCCATACAAAAACCCCTCTATAGAATTACTGAGAAGTAAAATCCTTCCTGCAGTCTCATTCTCTCTAATGGAAGTCAATATTGCTCCTAGTTAGCTAAGCAATCCTTTCAATACAAGAGTGGATAAATTTAATAACATGATGCTTTTGTGCACTGTTATCCCAAAGGGTGACTGAAAATAAAAAAATTATTTTTCTTGCTTTTTTACCTAAGCCTGCCATATTTCCAGCAGAATGTTGCCTTATATTTTAGTCATAAACATAATCAACTCAAAGGTTCACTTATGGCTGAATTAATCTGATACTGTTTCCCTTAGGTCTCTTCTATACCTAATGTTACTGTCACAGTGAAAACCCTGTTCAGGAGAAATCCGACAATGGAATCTCCAGTTCATAACTGCAACTGAAAATACTGGCTGTCACTCAGATTTAATGATATGCAGCTGAGATGTGGTTCTTAACTGTTGTTCATGAGAACCTCAATTACTGTCAGGTGTCTTCTGGACAGAGCCCCCCCATCAGTCCTACTGTGTCTACTAGGATGCGCTATCAAATGGCTTTGGAAACTTCACAGTAATGCCCAAAGGGTCTTCCCTCAAAAACTGTCATCTGTTCTTTAACGCTGCGAGTGATGCTGCACAGATGCCAAACCTCTTGTTTCTGTGGGTGCTCCTGATGCAGTGTCAGGATAAAAAGATGTCTCCTGAGAATGGTTTTTAGGATTTAGTGCTCAGTACTGTAGTTTCTTGCACATCAAGTGTAAATACATGATCTGTTCATTAGGGTGTATGAGCAACAGATGTGCAAAAGTCATCTTTCATGTACTTACAGAACTAACTTTTGATAAATTTTGTGATACTCATATGCAGAAAAAGACAAAATTCAATATTGCCTGGTGGATCTTACCAGACCATGTTTTCTGCTTGTCATCTGTATCTGGGAACCTAGCATACCTAACACATCTTTAACTCTCTAGATGTAAACAAAACATTGGCTTATCTTTAATGGAAGGTCTGAGCTCAAATTTGAAGCTGCCTTAATTTCCTAGCTTAGACAGGGAAATAGAGAAGTTTTATATTACATAAATTGCAGAAGTCAGAGTACAGTGGGCTGCTATCTTATCAATACCATGTAAAATTTTCACTCAACGTTCTTTCCAAATCAACTTAAATTCAGAGATAAGCATGTGTAAGAGCAAGTTGAATCAGCTTCCATGCTAAGACTGCTTTAGCTAACAGAAAATTGGGGTGTTGTCCAGAGATATGGGAGACACATAAGATGTGTCTATAAAAAACCCTACTCTGAACAGTATCTGTTTAACTTGAGGATTTTTAGATGCCTTCTCTGCTTGTCTAGATCTGTGTAAGCTTGTTTTTTTTCTACACATGTTGTCTGTGAAGATGTATGGGAGTGGAGTGAGGGGTGGGGAAGAAGCTCTATCACTTGTCACTTAATGGATTAAATGACTATCTTCTGCTGTGTGGAAATGCTGTAACAATGGATGTAGCAAAAGACACCAATGATTCCCAAGGATTTTGATCTGAGGATGCAAAGAGTAACTGAGACTATTTTCCCTTATTTCCTTTATATTGTATTAAGATAATTTTGCTAATGACAACTGCATTATTTAGGTAACTTACTAGTCAGCACTAAGTAAGCAATTAAAAATATTGAAATGATAATTCCAGTGATGCTGGATGGGTAAGGTTTCAAGAGATGAAAGGACAAATCTTAGAAATAAAATTCCAACAACAAAGTGCTAAAATAATATTGCTGACTAAAGAAGATCTTAAAAGTCAGTGTCAATGTACACTTTCAAACCAGTGTCAGTTAGATGTATTCTCTGTAGCACCTGGCAACTCATTTGTCTCCTGTGATCGTGGTGCTCTCAATGCCCCTTCCACTATCAAGGGCACAAAGCACTACTTCCAACACTACGGGTGGATTGCATTAAACCTGAAATGAAGAAAACTGACTGTAGCTCATTCAGATATAAAGTTAATGCAAATCATTGTTTAAGCATAATTAAATATTTACACTTTTTTCAATGAAAGCAAACAGGGGAAGGACATGAAGTTTTTGGTGTTCACTAAGGAACCAGGCAGGAAAAACTAAACCTGGTAAAACTGCTCCTACTTCATTTGCAGGTATGCCTCATGACTTATGTATAAGAAACACAATGAGAGCCTGTGTTTAGCATACCAGAACTATAGATCATCGCATACTGTAGAACTTCTGTCAATGCTGGAAACAATTCTGATATGGTAAAGGCACCTTGACCACAGTGACACTTACTTAACTACCAAGTACAACCTGTCTAAAGCTTCTATGTGAAACTCTGACCTCTTTGAAACAAGTATCTCTTGATGCTGCCAGGGTAGAAACTTATTCTGCAGTCACACTAACTCAGAATATGGACAACTCTTACTTGTAAAGTACTCTAAGGTTTGTAGACAGGAAAGTGGTAATGAAAATTCAAGAACAACAGAAGACCATATTTTCAGACCATATAAATTATGAACTCTATGTATTAGATGGAAGAACATTCTAGTTTTTAGAAATCAGAAACATGGATGGGGAGCACAAACTCATGTTTTTTACGATGTTTTAAAACTGCATTGGTGCAAGCTACATGCAGGTTCTGCTTTGGCTTTACATGGAGTACACTGCCCATGAGCTGGGCAGCCTTGTTCCCTCTTTTAGCTGGCCAGTGTCTCCTTTTAATGCACAAATTTGGTGATTCATCTTTCTATTCAATTGCACAAAGTCTAAACAAACCAAGTTCTGAGGAAGTGCACAAAGGAAGCCTCAAAATAAAGGGGAATTTTTAAGCCAATTAAAGCTGCTACCTTGTTAGTTTTGTAAATAGTACAACAGATAAACATTTCAAGTGAGTAAGCAGCTAAAGATCTATTGGCCTAACAGATTGGAAACTCAATTCGATGGATTTTGTTTGGATTGCTTAACTTCTGAATGCTGCATCAAACTAGTTTAAAACTTCAGTGACTAATCTAGGAGTTGATATACAAGACTTGTCATTGACTACAGTTTCTGTGTGTACAGTAGAAACATGGTAGAACTTGGAAATAGAAGTATGTCTGCAGAATAATAAAGGTCACAAGTTCTTAATGGTTTCTGGTATAACCATGTTTTCATTACAGATCTAGTAATCTTTCTAAGAGGCTAATGCTCTGCTAGAATGATTTTGTAGACAGAAAAACAATGGTGAAAAGAAGACTGGAAGAAGCTCTGGGAGCTGGGAGGATGTTGCACAGGGAACTTTGGGATTCCAGAAAGTAGGACATATAAAGTTTTGCCTATAAATGTTTGAGTGCCTGAGCTACAGGCATATGTTTATACTGACCATAAATACTAGTTTCATAACTCCATAATTATTCTGACCTACAGTTAATATTGTCTCTTCATGCTTATGTTCACCATATTAATTTCTTTCAGGAGACTTCTGAGTACAGTAAGGTATACTGCATAGCCTTAAATTGAAGTTCATGGAGAAACTTGTCCTAAACTGGTAAATAGCTATATGGCAACTAACACTATGGAGATCCAATTCTGATGAGATTCCTCTGTGTGGAAGCAAATAAAATAGGTGATATCTTGTTTGACTTCTAAGATTTAAAATAGAAATAGATGTGCTTACTCATATGTTGAGAGGCTAGACTTAGCACCTTAACTATGCTATGAGACCCAACTGACTTGTTTGAGTTTTCTCTTCCTTGCTGTTCTGGCTGAAATATTACGGGAATAAGTGCATAAAGAAGCTGAACTGTGATCCCTCAAGAATATGATGTGAGTCTGTTGTTGCAAACCATAGCTGGATATTTCTGTTCTACAACGTGTATGCTATGTAAGAAAGCAAAGCACATATGCTTTCCAAATGTTGGCAAACTAAGTTTAATAAGATAACTGTCTGACTGTTCTCATTCTAGTGAATGTAGTGCATAAAAAAAATAATCTGTGCTAGTCTATATCAGAACAAAGATAAATAGGCAACACAAACTATCAAAGGGACCATCAAAAAACCCCCTGGGTCTTGACTATTAGCGAAATACATTATCAGTGGTTTTTATGAAAAAGGATGCTAAATATATACATTTAATAGTACACACTAAAAACTGACAGAACGAGACCTGAAGAATGTGTTGAAGAGGTAAGTGAAGGTCAAGTAAATAGCTACTCTGTAGCTTGACAGAATAACTGTCCCATCATCTGGAGAAAGAGGCATAATCAAATTTCATGTATTTGAGATTAGAGGACCAGCTGTGCATCAATACTTGCAGAAATAAGACTTGGCTAACACTCCAGAGGAACAAATCTTCAGTTACCAGCAGAATCAACATTGCTTATAGCTGAACAACAGTCTGCATTTTCACAGTACTAGACTACCTGTGGATATTATTATGTTAAGTGTAACAACTGCTGTCCAGGCAAATGCCTTCAGAAAAGGGAGTTGATGAATATACTTATAAGCTCTGTTAACAAATATTGTCTCTGAAGAAGTGACAAGCTATAAAAGTTTCTGCTGATGGCTTTCAGTCTCTTACTGCAACACTCACTGGACTGTCAGTGTTCAGTTTTTAACTACTGCCATAAAAATTCTTAGGACCAGTGCAATAAAATGAATATCCTCATTTGCCTGCAAGCATCAAATATTTTTCCTTTGGTTTTAATCTTTTTTTTAAAATAGCAAAATCCATGAGAAGGAGTAAATGGTTTGAATTTCAGGACACTAGCCACAGCATGTTTTTGCACTAGTGTCATAGAGGAAGGAAAGAATATCTGCATTAAAATTAGAAGGTTGATTTGGGCTATAATTTAATTTCCACAGCAGCATGTCCCAATCAGTTGGAAAGCTTGTAATTAACCTTCTCAGGAACCACAAATAAACAGAATTTGTTTGAGGAAACTTTGATTATTCCATGTGAACTGGATTTCCAGTTAGATTTCCTGTGTGTTTTGAAAGCTTGCTTCCTTACCCTATCAACTGATCAGGACTGATGTGGTTTAGCCCCAGCCGAGCACCACAATGCTGCTTGCTCACCCCTGCCCGGTGGGGTGGGGAGGAGAATGGAAAAACAAAGGCAAAAGCCTTGTGAGCTGGGGTAAGGACAGTTTACTGGGACAGCAAGGGAGAGGGAAACAATCAACAACAGTACTGATAACAGATGTTCACAATGAGTGATAACAGAAACCAATTTACTGATCTGATGACCGACCGGACCCCCAGCCTGTCCCGGAGCCATGCTGCACCCCCTCTCCCTGACTAGCCCCCTGTTATGGTGAGCATGGCATCACATGGTATGGAATAGCCCCTGGCCAGCCTGGCTCCTTGGGAAATAACTCTAGCCTAGCTAGAGCCGGGATGTTGCCCCACAAGGAATCCAATACATACAGACCCTAGGTGTAGTACTATGCTAGTTTTTTGTGCTAAAAGCAAGTTCAGTTTGAAGTGCCAAGGTTGCAAGGTGTGCTTAAGTTGGTGGAGTTGAACTCCCTCCTGGGAAGGGAGGAAAAAGTTTTCAAGTACTCAAAGTATAAACTTAACAGCTTTTTAGAACATGCTTTTCTCCTTCTATTAAGTAAATTAAATTAGCGCACACACAGCAGTAGAGTGGGTGGAAAATAAAGCATCTCTTTAAAATATAATGCTCCCTAGAATACACACTTGCTCTTAGAAAGGAAGTGGAAGTCTGAGCTGATGGCTGCCTTACAGAGAGCACAGTCACATCTGGGCATGAGTACTTTCCTGTATGGATGGCGCAGTGTCTCAAGGCTTCCTCATAAATAAGGAATGTCTGTTCAGCCACTCGTCTGACTTACTAAAGGCATACATAGATGTTCTTCTCAGCTAGCTATGTTAACTTGCTAAAAGTTCCAATTATTAAATGTTTGGAGAAACCTTCTGGTTTCTCAGACTTTATACTACCTGGCCCTGTGGCAGACAGTGACCTGAGCTGTTGAAGTACTCTTAACATGTTTTTGGAGAAGCACAGTCAAGGTTTTGCCTAAAACTGTCCTGTCAGAAGTAAAAATTAATATCAGGGTTTTTTTTGCAAGGACAAACCAAGGAATACTAAACTTGAGGTACTTCAAGCTGGAACTGCAGAGTATTTCACCTAAAGCTTCGTGTCCGTGCTATAGCTGCTTGAGATAACAGAAGTTTACCTTAGGTTTGTCTAACCTCCTTCCTCTCAAAGCGCAAAAAGTATTTTCTACTCAAGCCAAACAACAACAAACTGGGGTATTTCCTCTCAAGGTGGACAAAGGCCTTCATGTAAATTCTGCTATCCAGCAAAGACTGTATATAAACAGCACTTAGAAGTTTGTTCCCTACTGTTAACTTTCCAAGCATTCCTCGCTTCTACCAACCGTTCAGTCTGGTCTTGTCAGAAGCTCATTCTTTTTCTAATTGCCAGCACAAAAGGTTCTTAAATCATGTTTTGACAGCTAAAATACTACATCATCATAAACAAAAAGAACTGTCAATAGTGCTAGTGCAGCAGCAAAGGAACTAGATGCAGTACTAAAAGCTGGGGGATGGGACAATGGTTCAAAAGTTAAGAAAAGCAACTCATAGTTTGATAGCAGCTATCTGTCTAAATCCAACCTAGAAAATTAGATCCTGCTACAGCTGGCATAGAGATTATGAACATCTCACTGGACAAAAAAAAAAACCTGTTTAGAAATAATAGCATTAAATCAAGAGAGTATTTTGTTTCCCTTGTCCTTTTCATTGTAAGAAAGAAAAACAAACCAATCCTTAACAATTTTCTGGTGTCTAAAGGTCAAGCTAGCACACTTGCATCTGCCTTTTAAGCTTAGAAGAATCCACTATAGTAAAATATCATAGCCTTATTTTACGTGTGGCATATTTCTCCCACCCTTAGTTTGCATGTGAGCCTTTAGGTTGAGCCTTTCTCTACTTCACTAAAATCCTGAGTTGGAAGGGTGCACACAGGATCACACTTCTGACCTCAGATCTATCTCATTTCATCAGCATTAAATTCATACTTGGATAACACAGACACGAAATGAGAATGCTTTTTGAAAGCTGCAACATGAAAAGTTTTAAAATGAACTGCACAGAAAGGCATTAACACCAGCATGTCAGCATTAGCAATAAAAGCATTGTACAACCAACCATGACCCACTCGACATGTGCCAGCACCTCACGATATGAAAAGGCACACGATACTTCGTTACTTCTGGACCTGAAGACCAGGTATTTCCTTTCCGCAGCGCAGGCCGGAGGGGAAGGGATCAGATCCTCCTGGGACCGAGGGCACCGGGTATTAATATCAGGGACCTGCCCTCTGTAAGCTGCCCTCGCTGCCGAGGCGGGGGGCTCCGGCCGCTGCCCTCCTGCGCAGCCCCCTCTCCTCCGGCCGCCCATCAGCAGCCGCCCGGCGGACAGCTCCGGTGCGGCGGGACGCCGGAGTTGGGGTCGGGGAGGCCGCCGCCACCGCCCTGGGGACTTTGGCCACCTGCCACCGCCCCGACGGGGACCCCCCCCGCGGCTGACAGCAGCCCCCCGCGGAGCAGGGGCGGGAGCCAGGCCTCAGTGCCACGGGGGGGGTCCTTCCCCCCGTCCCCAGCCCCGCAGGGGCACAGCCGGTGCCTGGGGGAGGCACACCCTCCACCGCGCGCCACCAGAGGGGGGAGGACGCCATTGGGAACAGCCCAGCCGGGGAGGCGTTTCCATGACAACCCCCTTCCCGCCCCGGGGGCCTTGCACCCGCCCTCGCCACAGGGGGGCGACGAACCTCGGACCTCCCCCTCCCCCTT
>VXBL01000897.1:228604-254994 GCA_013400195.1 Aramus guarauna | reverse complement strand
GCCGGGTCCCGCCCGCCTCACGGCCCCCGTCGGGAGGATACAGCTTGAAGCCCCGGAGGATCTCCTTGGCCCGCTCGTCCGTGGCCGACATGGTCCTGCCGCGCCGCGGGCGGACGGGGCTGGGCCGGGCTGGCCTGGGTGCGCGGGCCTGGGCGGGAAGGCGGCGGTGACAGCGGCGCCTCANCCGCTCTGGCCAATCACCCGCCGCCATCGCTCACCGGTCCCGCCTTCTGGTGCAGGAAGGACGGCGCGGCTGTCCAATCAGACGGCGCACCCGCCCGCCCTCTCCCCTCCCTCATTCAAGGGCGGCTGCGCAGCGGTCGTTAAGGCGTACACCCCGGCCGAGCCTGACGTCGCCGGGGGACGGGAGTCGCCGCAGGACAAACCTTTCCCGGCCGCTCCGCCGTTGTGAGGCCGGGCCGCGGGGGGGCGCGGGCCGGGACCGGCGGAGGGAGCGGGCGGGCGCCCCTGCAGGCGGTGGCGGCCCTGGCGAGGGGAGGCCTCGGTGCGGTGTAGTGGAGGTGGGGAGAAGCCGCCACAGGCCTGGTCAGCACCCGACCGGGCGAACGGCCGCCTGGGTTGTGCCCGGTCTGCTGGGGCTCGGTGGGCCCTTCTCCTCACGCGGTGGGCAGGTCTGGCAGCGAAGTCATCCCCCGGGCAGCTTGACGGCAGCTCAGCCGGGCTCCAGCCGTGAACTTGGGTAGTCAGGGGGCCTGGGCGCTTGCTGAGCTCAGGCCCAGAGCAGCTTCTGTGTGCCGAGGCCGGAGCTAATAGGGCCAGCGTTATGGAGCAAGTTTAAAATAAATAGTGTATTTTCCCTAGAAGAAAAGCGGCCTTCTTTGTGCAAAAATTTGGCCTCGTGTTTGTGTAACAAAGTAGATGGCGGGGGGAAGTCTCTGGTTCGTTAGTGCATCCTAGAAGCTGGGCTGGTCTTCAATATGAGCACCGCAAATTAACTCCTCCGTTAACAATCTGAGCGCAGCTAATACAAAGCATTAATAAGCCATGAGGAAAAATAAAGGCAGCAGTGGTAATCCAGGCTCAGACCAGTGAACAATCGTGCTGCCATCAATACGTTTGTGGCTCCACTTGCCTCCAAATCAGCCGCTGTACAAATGAGGAGAATGTGAACATTAATAAAGGACGCATTTAATGCATAAGAACAAGGCCACTGCCAGTATAACCAATAAGAGATCTTAATAATAAAAATAGGTAGCATTTATTTCCCTGATGTATGTGATCCATGCTCAGTTCCACACCATCAGTTGAAAAGTGTATGAACAGATTGTTTTTGCATCTGGGCAGAGTGCCAGGGGTATGCTATGCTAATACATATCTTTTATTAAGAGTCCTTCCTGGGTTTTAGATAGGCTATGTAATTGCATGCTATCTAAGGAAGAGGGACTGAAGATCACCAAGGAGAAAAGACTGATGGAGAGAAAAGGCGAGCAAGAAAAAAAAAAAAACCAGACCTGAAGAAGGCAGAAACAAATGGTTGTGTGTGGGGAAAGAGCCTGCCAGGTGGAAGTATGGCATGCTGGTTTACACAGGACATAAGGAACTCAATCCTGCCTCTATTCAGGCTCCTCAGAGATGAAAGAGCTAGAGACCAAATGGATCTTGCAGCGAGGAACTCTTGCTGTGTTGAAGGGCTTCTCTAACACAGGGGTAAGAGTGTTTGCAGAATTTAGACTTGGGGCCTTTGTGTTTTCTGGCCGAATCCCAGAGTTCCCAAATTCACTTTGTGGTGCAGGGAAGCACAGGCCTGGCATCTCTCACTTTTGAACTCCTGAAAATCACAAAAGAGCTCATGGCTGAAGTGTGAAGTTCTGACTGCTGTGGGCATGAGGAGCAGTGGAACACGTGACACCATAACGCAGAGAGTGACAGAAACCCTGGGATCTCTCGCTTCTCAAAATCCTTTGGCTGTATTAACACAAAACGACACCGTTGAACTGTCATCTTTCCAGTCCACTTGCAAGAAAGCTGCTGCAAGTGTCTCTATCCATTGGTACCACTTTGTACTGAAAACTTTACCTTGGCTTTCACATCTCTGGCTGGCGTGACAGTCTCTGAGCTGCCCTTGCAGGTGAGAAGATGCCTGCAGCCTGCTTTCCGCTTCCCCAGAAGCTGTTCTCTCAAGGTGCAGATAAACGAGCTGGTGTTTCTCCAGATCAGCGTAATTGGGAGATAGTTTCATAAGCTGGGGCTTCATCCCACCCCACGCTTGATGGAAGGGGTTGTACAACTGCACATCTGCAACCACCCAGACACGCATGTCTCCTGGCCTGGCCAAGGTGCAAGATGAGAGTCCAGTGAGCAACTTAGTCTCTGGATCCTGTGAAATGCGGAGAGCCTGACAGCTTCTTCAGCAGAGTGTGGGAGCTCCCATCACCCTGTGCTTTGGAGATGTGTGCTGGCAGCTGTGGGGGTCGGAAGTCTGGAAGGAGAGAGTGTAAATGGATGAAGCCCAGTGAAAGCACATACGGATGAGAAACGAAACTGCATCCAGGACAGTGTTAGCATTTAAGCAGCTCAGTTTACCCCTGGAGCTACTGGCCATTTGGTCATGTGCAGATGTGCCTGCTCCCACTCTTAACATGGCCATGGTGCCAACAGTTGATTTTATTTTGCTTTAAGTTGGTTGCGAAGTAAAATTATTACAGACACTTTAGGAACTAGATCCTAATCCTGGTAGCTAAATCTAGCCTAGTGTACGATTTCTCAATATATAATGTATATTATGTGGGTTATTGGTAAGGTCCTGCGTTGTCCTAAAGTACCTTTTTTTTACAGGAGTTTTTGATTTAAACCACCTTATTTATGAAAGGCAAGGAAAAAGATAAGAAATACAAAAGTACCCGCTTTCACTGTCAGCCCTCTCCTTGGTGAGGCCAGGTGGTAATTTTCCTGCCAATGACACATCAGAATTGGGACTTTAGGAGAGGAAGAACCAGCTCCAGAATTGTGTCCCGGGGCACTGAGAGGTGCACACCTACATGGGGCGAAGCTGGTGCCGCCAGCGTGGCGTGCAGGAGACAGATGCCAGCAGGATGAGCAGCTGGGGGCACAGGGCGCTGAAGAGCCTGAAGGACCACACACTGAAGTTGGTGTGATGGGAGCTGCAGGACAGAGGGGTGTCACTCTGTGTCACACCTTTCCCTGTCTCTGTCCCTTACAGGTGATTTTGCAGCCTCATGCGTTGGCTTCTGACTGAGAGAAACCATGTTCTCAAAGTCTCTCTCTGGGGCTCTACAACCCCACTGCTTGGGGACAGTACTCTAGATTTATGGTTTCTTTTCTCAGGCAATGCAGGGAAATAAGGTGAATTATCTGCTGCCTAAAAGGGACCTGGATTGCAGAACCACAAGGGAAAGAGCTGGAGCGAGTCAAGAGATAACACCAACATTAAAAGATAAAATGGATTACATCTCCCTGCACACAGAAAGCTGCGTGGGTGGAGCAAGAGGTTGCAATAGCAGTTTAAAAGGGGATGAGACAGCTGGGCACCCTCGTATTTTTCCCTTAAAAAAAAAAAAATCCATCCCAAAAGCTGAGCTTAGCTGATGCTATCTTCCAAAGCCCACGTCAGCCAGCCAGGCTGGCTGGTTGCAGTCAGGAGGTGTCAGGACAGACGGAGTAAAAGACCCTCCTGGCTGACCTACACAGGACTAACGCAGCTGATTTTTACCCACAGGCTCCAGCAAGAGGTTGCAAAAATGATCTATGGGAAATAGCTCACAATCATCTATTTCCATTTCTATTTCAGCCTGGGATTTCAGCTTTAACGAGTCTTGAGACAAATGAGGCCACGCACTGCTTGCTCAAGGCAACTGTTCCAGCATGTCTGCGGGGTGACACGAACCGTGGTGGAGGGCCTGTTTAGAATATGATTAAAGAGGTAATTCTCCCTCCCCGTGCAGATGAGATCTAAGCGTGGCTTAAGTAAATTACTGAGTGGCTTGTTATAGCCCTGGCTGAGTTCCCTTGCTGCACAGAGCCTAGTTTTTTACATCCAATTTGCTGTGAAGCCCAGAGTATCACAACAGCATCCCAACACCTGCATCTCTGTGCTTGTCTGACACCCCTTTGCTGGAAGACGGGGCCCTGGGGACCCGCTGTGGATGGCTCTGAGGCGCAGGCTAAGCCCCGTCAGTTTCCCTAATAGTTTCTGATGTTCATTCCCTGAAAGCTCCCCCCATCCTGGCGGAGCCAGTCCACGGTTTGATCTTCAGGGACTGGTTGACTGAAAGCCAGAAGCACTTTGCTCTTGGCTAAAGGATTTTTAACAGAAGCATGTTTTATTCACAGCGTGGCACAGATGAGCGTACAGACCGTGGGAAAGGTAACAACCCCAAAAGCCCTCATTTCCACCCCTGCTCTTCTACCCCCTTGAGAGTCTTTTGGCTCCTTATCTGTGTCCTGGAGAGGATCTCAACCCCTCCAGCTCCCTCCCTGCTCCCCCACATCACGGACTGAGCCCTGCCCTTTGGTTTTCCATTTGTATGGGCCATTTTTCTGTGGAGTTTAAAATCACTTCTAGCACTTTGCGATCTTTCACCCCATCTCCTGGCATTTTTCCGTTCGCGCCCCAGGAAGACTGGTGGCCTCCGTCGTCCTGCTCTGTGCGACTGTTCAATCCTTTATTGCCCTTAATGGCCCCACTTCAGCTTCTCCGGCATTGCCCTGCTCTTGCCATAAAAATGGGAGATTTAATCCCCTCTGAAGGCTGTGCCACATGCAAAGATTCCAAAGAGGAATAGGACCTGGACATGCGAAACAGACCTGTGCTGCCGCGCTGTTGGAACAAAGAACACGCTGAAGCGTGGCCTCACAACAGTGGCCCTTCGCACAGGCCGTTCCGGATTGCAAAAGCCCCGCGACGCTGCCGCAGCACCTCGTATCCCCAAAAGAGAGAGAGGCAGAAACTTCACCCGCTTGTCATTGAACAGCTTCTCGGGACGCGGTGGAGCTGGGCAGGCGGCCGCTGTGCCAGAGCTCTGCGGGACCTGCCGCCAGCACAGCCCGCCCCGGGGGGCGCAGCCAGCCTCACCCGCGCCGCCAACCAGCGTGGACCGGCCGCAGGGGCCCGGTTGCCGAGGGATGCCGGGGTGCGGTGCTCGGGTCCTGCGGCCGCCCGGGAGCGGAACGTTTCGCTCGCGGCCCTGCGTTCCGGGGGAAGGAGCCGCGCGCGGGACACCGGCGCCGCCATCATGGCGGCCTGAGGCGCGGCGGGCACGGCGCCGGGAGCCGCAGGGCGGGAGGCCAGGCGGAGAGGCCGTAAGTGGAGAGGTAAGGCCGGGGGAGGGAGCAGCCGCCCGCCCCTCCGCGCACCGACCTTTTCCCTTCTCCGCTCTGCGGCTCCCCGAGCCCTGAGAAGCGAGCGGGGACCGGGGTGGCGGTGAGGGGCGAGAGGGCCCCGCGGCGGGACCCCGGGTAAATCTCCCGCTGCGGCGGGGCTCAGCCCGCCCGGTGGGGCACGACTCCCGGCCCGGCGGGAGCCGAGGGCCCTGCCGGGGGTCTGTGGGGCCGAGGGGCCTGGCTGTCTCCGTGCCCCGCAGCCCGCCTCCCTCCTGGGGGGTCTGCGTGCCGCTGCCTGCCGTGAAACCCCTTCGGGTACCTTAGGCAGGCTGCAGCGAGGTGTGCCGGGGGGAGAAGCCCGGGTTATCCCGTGCATGGGTTGTAGCCTTCACGCAAGCTCCGTTAAAACGTCTTCCGTTTGTATTTCAGTCACTTCTCACCAGGGTATGTCGGTTGTGGAAAGAGCAGCGAGGAAGAGTACAGACACGTTGGAATAGCAGCGCGGTTGTCTGAGTGTAAACTTAGAAAGGAGCAAAGAGTTGGCTTTGCTTTCTTGGTAGGGCATGGATAAAGCCCATCAGTCTTCTGTAACCTCTCACACTGGTGTGTGTTTTGATTACCTGTGAGGGAGGACAATGGCTTGGGAACCGTGAAATCCAGGTTCCATTCCCGGCTCAGTCACTTCATGCACTCTCCTGAGAAAATTGGCTGTCCTCTGTGTCTGTTTCCTTATCTGTGAGCAGGGAGATGCATACTGATGTACCCTCTGGTGTATTAGGAGGCCGCGTTGAGAGTTATTCTGTTGCAGGGATTTCTCAGTCAAAACTGAGGTACTATTCAGTCAGGGTGCACATGTGCCTTTGATGAAAAGAATCCCAAAGAGACTTTACACCAAGAACCGAGAAGTCTTTGTGTGGAGAGTGCAAAAGAATGCTCTGGTGCTCTGGTTGAGACCGTTTGTACCTGCAGGTGTAATGGAATGGAGTAAGTGTATTTTTAGAAGTTGACTAATAAAGGAAGCTGGCTGTGCTGCCTTCACAAGTCTTAATTTGGTTTGGCATGACAGAACAGTGCAAACACCTGTGTGACTGACAGGAGGGCAGATGTGGCCGCAGTGGTCACACGGAGTGAGACAGGTTCTCTGGTGTCTGGTTTTCTTCACCAGAGTAAAGGTTACGTGCTGTTCTTCAGAATTACCTGATACAAACCTAACACAAAAAAACCCCTTATCTGCTAAGTTCTTTGTTTGGTGTCTGAATAATATGTTTCAGAAGTTTTTTTGTAGTTGTGTATAAACAGATAACTTATTTTGTTGAACTTGTTAATAAATAGTTTTACATTTCAAAAGCAATGCATTGGTGCTGGGAGACAACAGGCACACCAGAAACGTCAGGCAGCAGCTGAAGACAAAGACTTTTCTTTATAGGGACTTAAACAGAGCCTTTGTAGAAAGGGTATTTTTATCACTTCAGTTTTCCAGTCAACCCAAAACACTTTAACCATACAATGTAGACTGGTAAGCTACTTTACAGGCCACAGTTCTTTTTGCCTTTTAGGCTCAGAAAGCAATAGGAGTTATGTACGCAAGCTTTATGTATAGTCTATGTCAAAGGAAAAGGTACAGTGTGCGAGCCTACAAGGTGGATCAATTCTTCACAGAGAATTTAGTTGTTGTTTTGAAGCTGTGTAGTAAGGAAGGAGGATGTCTTAGCTGGCCTCTAGAAGGTGTAATAAGAAACATCTTTGCACTTGGCATTATGTGGCAGCATCAGTAGAAGGAAAAGTCTGAAAACAGCATGGAATCTGAACTCCTTTCCTGCTAGCAGGAGTAGATCCTTTTAGGGAATCGGCCAGACAGTTCGCAGAAATTTTGCTCGGATATTGTGTGAATCATTTTCACTCCCCAGATAAATCAGCATTCAAACCTGCTGGGTTCCTGGCCTGCCCTCTGAATGCTGAAGAAAAACCTGGCTCTGCTGACACCAAAACGTTACTATGCTGAGTGCACCTTCTGATCTACTGCCAGACAGAATTCAGCAGAGGAGAAAGGATGTATTAATATGGTGTTCTTTTATTGACAGATTGAAAACCTAGAATGGCAGGAGAACAGAAGCCGTCCTGCAATCTTCTAGAGCAGTTTATTTTACTAGCCAAAGGTACAAGTGGCTCAGCTCTGACTGCTCTTATAAATCAAGTGCTGGAGGCTCCTGGGGTTTATGTCTTCGGAGAGCTACTGGAATTAACAAATGTACAAGAGGTAGGAGATGAGTTTCTATCCTAATGCCCCTTCTGCACTCCCAGATAAGGAATCCCTGGAAGCTTCCGCAGCCTGTACGTGAAATTTCTGTGCTAGGAAGGGCCTGGTGTGGCTCATCTCATTTCTGAGATGTTTGTATATTTGACGTTGCTTTTGCCTGTATTTATTAGATGTTAAAAAATATCTATATAAAGCTTTGACACCTCAATGTGATTGCTAATACAGCAAAAACCTGGCAGCAGCCCAGTAACAATTTTAAGAAGGCACCTAGCCAGCCAAAAACAAACAAACAAAAAATCCTTTTCTACTCCTTCATTGCCCTGGAAAGCATAACTAAATGCTCTCCAAAAATCTTCATGAACAGATGTCTAGTGTATCAGGCCTGGGTAGTAACCAAATCCAAACCATTTCAAACCAAGGTGGAAAGTAAGTTCCAGAGCTTTTATTGAGAGTGGCTCGCCAGCACCCCCCTCTACTACAGTGAGGGAATCTAGGTTGAGTATCTCTGCAGCTGGGGTAATGTGGCATACAGCAAATTTGGCTTTCCAAATGGGCCATTAGATAGGCCGAAAAATGCCTGTGTGGTTATTCAGCATCAAATCACAAGTATGTTTTTCTCCTGGATCTGTGTGCAGCAACTAGTATTTAAAAAAAAAAACAACGCTTACTAAAAATCACTGCTTGGTGCTGCAGTTATTCCAGAGATGTGTTTGCATGTGAGGGGAGTGCTATTACTTTCAAATGCACTCAGCTTAAAATGTTCTAGCTTGCTTTGCTTTGAAGTTTTGTGGCTCTGCAGGTAAGCTGTCCTAGCTTTCCCAGTACTAGCAAGGATGCTTAACCAACCAACACCATTGCCTGCTTGCTTGTCACATGAGGAGAAGAGTTGGCCATGTAGGATGTCAGCTGAAATTAAGTTGCCTTTTTCTTTTACCTCCTAAAGTGCCACACAAAGCAGTTGACAGTCCAAACTGCAGTTAAGTTCTGGTGCATAGAAATGACTGAATCATTTTGACTCTGAAACAGCTGAAATTTGCTGCTGCTCATGAGGTCTTAGAAAGGGTCCAGATCTTTAAGATCAGGGCATAATAATTGCTTTTCTAGGTACTGCTTGTCCTATGTAGACTTAAAACATGCTCTGGAGAAGTTCCTTACCAGTATCGGTTACATGGAATTTCTTTTGTTTTCTTCCCATCCAGCTTGCTGAAGGGTCTAATGCTGCTTATTTCCAGTTGCTGAACCTGTTTGCGTATGGAACGTACCCAGACTATGTAGGTAAGAGACTGCTGCCTGTTTGCAGAGTATGCGACTGGGTTGCCCTTTACAATTGTCAGAGGCAGTTCTTTGCTTTCTGTGGTACCTGTAGTGTGGTTGGGTGAAAGTGTCCAAAACCAGAATTTGCTTGGGAGGAGAGTTGTTCATAGGGGGTCTCTGGGTCATATGTGTGTTTTAATTGCTAAAATGTGGAGGAAGGGCTAGAGACGATGGTGTTTTACTGATTTGGATTGGACTGCAGCACTGGATTGAATTGGTCTGTCGCAGTATTCATTGACATTCACAGGCTGCTTACCTCTGTGGAGTGCAATTTCAGACACCTGTTTTGAAATTTAGATGACACAGGTTATGGAAGCGGCAGAAAACTTAGACAAAACTGTTCTGCATTATTTATATAAACCTGTATGGTTTATGGGATAACATTTTATTCTGTGACAGCATTACTGAAACAAAACATTCTAGCATTTCTTAGCTAGAATACAAATTAAAATAATTACTTTTGTACAGCTGCAGAAGGACTATGTGTGAATCATCTTAGTATCTGTCGGGATGTGCTTTTAACTCTGGTGCTTATGCACTTCCAGTCTGCTACAATTTAATACTTCATTTGTGGGTAGCAGCCTAATCCAGGCCATTACAGAGTGTGACAAATAATTCTGTCATAGCACTGGCTGTCACTGCAGTGGATGAGCTATCTTGTTCCTGTAAGGAGAAGTGGAATCCACAAGTGCAAGGACTGGAAATTCCAGTAGTTGTGGAGCAACACGAGCCTCATGAATTCTGTGTCTGATTAGAGGATGCATTTGCTGTGCATGGGTCTTGTGTCCCAGTGGGTGACAGTGCAGTTCTTTCTTTCATTGGGAAAAGTAGTCAAAGTGTAGAGGATTGAATGAGGTGGGATGGATGGGAGAACTTGAGCACTCCTGAAATACTAATTTCCATTAAAGCAGATATTTTAAAGAGTTTCTTTGCTTTGGAAAGCCGCCAGTTTCCTTTCTGTTTTTAAATATTCATGAAGCACATGGACATAATACAATGATAGTGAGGCCATCTAGATTAATAATTTCTCCTTTCTTCGTCAGCCTGGTACTTTACACTTCAACCCTAAATTCTGCAGCTCTTCAGAGAAATAAAACCAGCTGTATTTACAGCCAGATCAGCAAAGAGGGGAGATTTTATTCTGTCAGCTCGTTAATGAAATAAAAATGACTTCGTGGTAGAAACAAAGCATTGACCAACCATTTTAGCAGTACGCTGCTTGTGTAGATGTGAATTACATTCTAATTAGTAATTCTGGTTTACTAAAGAAGCAGACAAAAATGGAGTTGCCAACTTGTTTTTTAACTTTTCTTGTCTCTCCCTGGATATGCTAATCTGTCATCAGGGGCAGCTTTCTCCTCTCACTAGCACCCGTGGTGGCTGGAGGAGTTCGGCCTTACAGGGTTTACTGTAGCGTACCTAGCCTGCAGTTCTATAGCCTTGATTATGTAATTCTTGAAGGAAAGTCCTGAATCTTGTCTTTTTTATGTTAACAGCGAACAAAGATAACCTGCCTGAATTAACAACAACTCAGAAAAACAAGCTGAAACACTTGACGATTGTAAGCCTGGCTTCCAGAATGAAGGTACACTGTGTATGACAGCAGTCGTCTTTTTGTTTATTTTTGTTTTTTGAAAATGGCATAAATTCCTTAGCATTGAAGTTGTATCAGACTGCGTGAGTACTCACAAAGAATCCTACAACTAGGAAAGTACCTGTGATGTACAGTGTTCTCACGTGGTGCGTGTGGAACATCCACTTGGTGGGCTTCCGTGGGTGAGACATGGGGGTGTCTGAACTGCCACACAAATTGGTCAGTAAGGGCCACAAAACTTTGTATGGCTTCTTTCACTGCTGGAGATGGGGAATCATTCTTAAAAACACTGAGCTGTTTTTTGTTCTAGAGAAAACAGCAATGCTCTTAATTTCTTCTACAATCCTGTTACCTTTTTTCCTCCAGCACGTGGTGTGCCACTTCAGAAATTACCAAAGTTGTGTCAGAATGTCATGTAGCCTAGTAGCAGGCGTTTGTTCTGTACTTGCAGCTTAAAGTGTAGGATAGAATAAACATTTGGGTCTTGACCTTCTGAGATTTAGCTGTTTGTTTTGGCTCTAGGACTGTTAACTTATTCTCGGACTTGCTGTTTTTAGTGCATTCCCTATTCTGTGTTGCTGAAGGACCTGGATATGAGGAATCTGAGAGAGTTGGAAGATCTGATTATTGAAGCGGTTTATACAGATATTATCCAAGGGAAGTTGGATCAGCGAAACCAAGTGCTGGAGGTGGATTTTTGTATCGGCAGAGACATTCAGAAGAAGGACATCAGTAACATTGTCAAAACACTCCAGGAATGGTGAGGCAGTCTCTCCACCTTCCTTGTTCCTTGTACGTAGCTTGTCCTGTCTTTTTCTATATTCCTCAAAGTTTCAAGTGCTGGCTCAATTTCACCATGTTCCATTAATCAGGAGTCTTATGCTGTAAGGCGGCACTTGGAGGAGGAGTCTAGCAAACTTGGAAACTTGAGCAAGTTTTCCAAGATCCCATCTAGGATTCAGTTTGTGTTATATATCCAGCCAAACTGTACTAGGTTCTTGAGATTCTGCCTCACCGTAGCTTTTATATAGCAGAATCCTAGTAAGGAGCCAAGGGTCTTTTCAGACAGACATACCAAACTGGGCTCATGGTTTTATGGTGGGAGCTACTCCTCTTTCTGCTGTTACACTTGATAACAAAGCCAGAACTGTCCATTATTTTTAAGCCTTTTTCACTGTGATGAGAACTGCCTGGGCAAATTCCAGAGAATCACAGTTCTTTGGAGAGGATGTCTCTTCAAGTTTGAAGTTTCAGATGCCTTTGTCTTCTCTTTGTTCCTGCAAATGCAGGTTGCATGCAGCCATATTGAGACTGTGGTACTGTCTTTTTGTACCTTTGCCAGGAAGCTGCTTCTCATCTTTTTGTAGGATTCCCTTCCCACCCAAAGAAATTCCCCTGTAAAGTGTGGAGCCTGTGGCAGGTTCTGAGCTGACTGGGAATTGCATCCCAGTTGCTATGGTAATGGGTGTGTGAAAAGTAATTAAACTGCTGTGCAAATTCACTGTCCTGAGGTGGGGGCAGGTTTTTTGCTTCTCTACTCCAACTTCCTCAATCCCATCTCAGCGGGAGGGCTCTGGCAGCTTCCAGGACCTTACAGCATTGTTTGGAAGGTAACAATGAACGCACTGCCAATTCCCTTTCTGTCCTCTCCAGTTACGAGTTTGGTGTTGGAGGAATGCTCTTTTTTGAACACTGAGCAGGCAGGGGGATTCTCTCACTTTGACTTATTAGTTTAATTTTAAAATTTTACTTACTTTTGAAAAATGTGTTGCATCCCCATTTAAGCAGTAATTCTGATTGAAAAGGAAGTTGGAAGTGCATTGAACCTGCGCTTACTTTTTGATGGGTGGGTAAGAGTAACGTGGACTCTAACAAATGCTGTGAAATACATTGAGGAAACAGTAAAGCTTTTTCTTGCCAGCTTTTTGGAACTCCAATCTTTAAGTGTAATTTAATACAAATATAAATTAAATAGAAATTTACTTAAAGTGTAAATTTAATAATCTCCTAAACTTTTAGGCAAGCATGACTTTTCAGATTGCCTGATTGAGCTGCTCCAGAGAGATTGCGTAAACATTGTTTAACATTGGTTGTGTCTTGCAGGTGTGATGGTTGTGAAGCGGTTCTTTTAGGAATTGAGCAGCAAGTACTTAGAGCCAACCAATACAAGGAGAACCATCACCGAACTCAGCAGCAGGTAGAGGTGGAGGTGGGTACAGAGTCACTTCAGATGTTCTGTGGTTTTTGATAAATGTTTGTTTGCTGAAGAAACCAATCTGGCAACACCTGGTTAATGGTTGTGGCTTCTCTGAATAAGCTAGCCATCATGCAAAGCAGATGTGCTGGTTTGGGGGAGGAAGGAAACACATCTGCTTCCATATGCTAGTAACACCACAAACATCAAATTTGCCCGCTAAGCAGGCTGGAATTTTTCTTTATAAAATATGCTAAGTGGGTGCACTAGTTACAGTTTCCTGAATTGATTTGTTAGGAAAAGTGTGCTTTTAACACGGAGTTAGGATGCAATTCTGTTCCTTTGGTGCAAGGCAGGAAGGAAGAAAAAACAGTTCCCTGTGTTTTAAACCTGAAAGTGTCATTAACAGAAGTCTCTCGAGTCTCATTGCTTTTGCAAAAAGTGCCTTCAGCAGCTTCCTTCGGGGTCTTTCTCTTGGGGTCAAGTTGAGCACCCAGACGGGGCTCTTCAGCAGCGTGACCTTGGAGCACTCCTGCCTCTGTCACATTTGCAGCTAGGCGGTAGATGGCAGCACGGACACGCAATTTTAGCCCCCGCTGATGTGTATTTACTTGTGAGAACAAATCTTGGCTAACACAGCTGTAAAGGTGAAAATGGTCCTCCCGAGACACTTGCTCAGGGTTTATTTCTTGCAGAGTGCTGCATCCCTGCAGGTTTACGTTTGCCTTCTGAAGCAGCATATGCTTGGCAGCTTGATTGGCATCCATAGCGCATTTGGTTTGCCAGATGCCTTTGGCCTGGAGTTGGCACACCTGACTCCCAAACTTGTTTTTGCCTGTGGGTTTGTTTTTTTTTTAAGGTTTGCTCACTGTATTTCTGGTGAGCCCTACAGGGTTCCAGGGGACAGAGTATGGTGCCTGGTGCTGTATCTCTCCTTTTCAGCCAGAGTAACAGAAGCACTACTGCTGCCTCCCATGAAACCGGTCTCTGTTCCTGCTTCTAGCATATATAGAATCATAGAATGGTTTGGGTTGGAAGTGACCTCAAAGATCATCTAGTTCCAACCCTCCCGCTATGGGCAGGGACACCCTCCACTAGACCACGTTGCCCAAAGCCCCATCCAGCCTGGCTGTAAACACTTCCAGGGATGGGGCCTCCACAACCTCTCTGGGCAACCTGTTCCAGTGCTTCACCACTCCAACAGTAAAGAATTTCTTTCTAACATCTAATCTAAATCGACCCTCCTTCAGCTTAAACCCATTACCCCTTGTCCTATCTGTGGCTCAGACAGCCAGCTAGGCCAAATGGCATTTTCCTTTTTCAAGCGCTGTCCTAAGTGTAAGTTCACTTCTTTCACAGTCTCCTTTGTCCTTCGTGCTTCTGGCCAACATAATGGTAGGATGGCTGCATTCTGCACTAAGGCAGTGGTAGGTCCCTCCAGCCAGCCAGAAAGCTATTACAATATTATGCCATTGTGTCTCAGGGAAAAAAAAAAAAAAAGTAATCTCTAGTTATTCCATATTGGACCCAGACTGGAAGTATGAACAACTCTGGCTGTAAGTGAGGATGAAACGTTACCTTTAATAAATGCAATTGCAGAGCATGTTTCTGGTGGTAGAGTTTATTTTATAATCTCCACTCTATACTCTGGGGGTTTTCCAGTATGTTTATGAACAGAGTTTCTACTGCAAGGGGAGGAAGAAGCAGGTGCTGATTGACTGTCTCTTCTCGGCCAGGTCACAAACATAAAGAAAACATTAAAAGCTACAGCCTCGTCGTCGGCACAGGAGATGGAACAGCAGCTGGTAGAGCGAGAGTGCCCTCCACACACAGAACAAAGGCAGCCCACAAAGAAGATGTCCAAAGTCAAAGGGCTGGTCTCCAGCCGTCACTAGAACATACCATCTAGATGTCATTCAGCTAGGAATGACAACAGGAGGAGCAAAAAAGGGTCTGCGTCTCCTTTTTCAGTGGGTTCTGGGCCAGTCCCTTCCAGGCTGGCAAATAAAAGCCCTGTTTGAATATAGCTCCCAGTTAGCAGCACCTGGCTAAGTTACGCTGTGCAGCCCTTATTAATTTCCAGGGCATCCCTGTTCTGGTCCTGTAAAGAGGGACTTCTAACGAGAGGGACTAACTGAAAGGGTCAGGGGAAAGAAGAAAAAAAAAAAAAATAATCTGTGGACAGTTTTGCTCCCTCCCAGCCAGTTTCATTGCTGCTTAACCTTGAGGAAGCTGCTGTATGAAATGAGATCTTGGGAGAACTTCTGTAGCAAGTGTCTGAATCCCAGGATTGAAGTGTGGCTACCAAAGCCAGGCTGGGAGCGAGGGAGCCATCAACACAGATCTCTTCATTCCCAAAGGGAGCACAGAAAGGTTTCTAGGCCAGGAACTGCTTTACATGGAAGTCTTCAGCCTTTCCACTACCCCTGTCTGTTTTAAACTGGGGTGAAATTCACACTACCTCGCTCTGTGAAGATGAGATCCAGTGCTGGGCTGTTTACTTAACTGTCTGTTTACTGCCCTTACTAAGCCCTTTAATCTCTCACAGATTTAAAGCACTGTTCTGCATCTCTGAGGCATCAATACAACAAGGAGGAAGCAGGCTGCTCTTTCAAGCCTTCCTTCTTGCAGGTGGTTAGTTAGGGGCATCCTAGAAACTGTTCCTTCTGAATGTGACGTGACCTCCCAGAGCTGCTTGTGAGTTGTTTCCCCCACTACCTTCAAAGGGTAATGCATTCGTTCCTCCTTGGATGCTAGCGACAGAGGTCTGCATGGGAGAAGAGCCCAGTTAGCATCATGGCAGGCTGGTGGCCCAGGACCCACTGGCAGGGGTCGCAGCAGCATCCCCTTGCTGAAGCAATGGACTTGACTAGTCTTTCTGAATTTTGAACACTTTCAGGTTGTATTTTCCTCCCCTTTTGTTTTTTTTTTTTGTACATTGTTGTGATTCTAAAGCATTTCAGCCTTTGTTTTGTGGTGTTTTTTATTTGTTAGGGACTAACTTCAGGTGATTTGCACCTAGTTTGGCAAAGTATGGGGTTTTTTTAAGGGGGAGCATGGGGTTGGCATTGAAACAATAATTCATGAAAAAGCACATTTTAGAAAAAAAAAAATTGAAAATGCTGATGTAATATCAGAGTCTGGAGTCTTGGCTTTGAGGCTACTTTAGGCTTGTAGTCCAACAGCACTTGTTCACCGGAGCATTTACTTGATTCTTGATGTTATCAGAAGTTCTGACTAATCTTCCTGATGCATCCGGAAGGCAGCGAAGTGCTCTTCCCATTTTGTCAGTAGTTCATCTTTGTCCAAATTTGTGCAGAAGGATCTGTGGCAAAGCCACTAGCTGAGCCCAGTGCCCTGAGCCTAAACACCTTTGCCTGATTGTGAAATGTTTGTAGTTGTGCTCTGTCTTTGGCCAGTCTCAGGATTCCTTCCTCTGGGTCTAGTACAGTACTGCTTTGTAGTTTGGCCCCTGCATTTCATTTCACTCGATGCCGTAAAGAGAAGAGCTTTCCGTGAGTGGGCAGTGGAGCTGTTTAAACAGAGGACTGTGACAATGCTCCAGTCCTGCAGCCAGCTGTGACCTGCACTTACTTGTGCAACGCACGTGCCTTCCCCTTACCGCTACCAGAATTCTTTGCCATCTGCGTGTTTTCAGTCCTCAGTCACAGGACTTGTAGTACACTTGTGAAACTAAATTCCTCTCCTTTTCTTCTCCTGCAGTGCAGGCACACCAGCTTTTAATCTTAAGAGGTGAATCTAAATGTGTGCCATCCAGCTGCCTCTAGATCAAATCTTTTGGTTTCTGGTTCTTTGCCAGCTCGCTCTCCCCCTAGAAATGCTAGCAAAAAAATTCCCAGTGAAGGATGTTAAAGGAATAAGCCCAGACCACGAAGCCTTCCCCTATATCTCAAGGGAAGTGTTTCCTAAGCAGTGGCACTACTAGTTTCTGTACTAGCTTCTCCCAGTGTTTAGCTGACAGCTTCTCAAGGAGGTGTAGGTGGACCTTGTGTACCTAAGTATAATAGATCTGTGTGATGGAGATAGACTGAGTGTGTTTCTGGCTTCCTGCGTGGGCAGCTGCAGTGTACTGGTCATCCAGCTCCTCACTAGATTTGACTAATGAGGAGAGGTTCTGTGGTCCTCACTAGCTGTTTTCTTTCCTTCCCATTTTTAATATCAGTCCTGCAAATAGGCAGGAGGAATACAAATGCCTTTGGAAATCATTTTAGCTCCTCAGCAAGCCACAGTCTGCTGGGGAAATAGATGTGAATTTGGCATCCTTGGTGTTTATTCCCTGCCAGTTACAGGAGTCACATTAGTTTGCTGAAGCTTCTTTAGTGTATTGGAAGTTTTGAGTTTGTTCTTATGCTTTTGCTGTTCTCAAAGCCTGGCTGGGGGTGAAGATCTTACTTATGCTTCAGTACACGTTGCCTTTGATCAGCAAAGAAGCATGGAGGGGAAATAGCGCTTTGAATAAAGAGCTTGTCCCATGCTTGACGGCAAGAGAGGACAGAGAATGGGGTATTGGAGGGAACTGAGCTGTTTGCATGTTTGGCTTTCCTGGTGTGCCAGCGATGCGCTTGGTGCCGCAAAAGGAGGGAGGCGTCTTTGCAATGAGCCCAGTCTGAGATGAGTCATTAACAAATGACATGCACAGAGTACCTGGGGGAGGCAAACAGCTCTGCAGCAGCTGGTTAATGAATCTGGCTTGAAGGAAAGAGTTAGAAGCTATTCCAGGAATGAAGCAGAAGGCATAGTTGTTAACAGGGAGGGATGCAGGAGGTGCTATGCCGTTTGAGAAGGACAACGGATAAAGACTGCGTTGTCTCCCTGTGACTGTGGAGAGGGCAGCAACTTGGAGTGGAGTTCTGTGAATTAGGGGCTGGTGGGGGCTGAATTGCAGACAGTTTCGAGTGGGGAGTGCACGGGGAGCTTAATTGTGCTATGGGGACAAGAGGGAGATGGAAGCAGAGGTGGATTTGATGCAAACTCCCATGCTTGTGCCTGCTGGAGGCAACTAATGCAGCTTGTCTGAGCGCTGCTGGACGCTGCTCCCTGATGTGGGGAGAGCATCCTGCCCTGCTTTGTTTTATAGCAGCAGTGGGCTGCTCCAGCTGCAGCTCACTTCAAGATTGCAGCAGGACAGAGTTTGAGCTATTGAACTTCTGTTTGCCTCTTCCACCTGGAGGGAGACAAAGTAGATGGAGCTGCCTTCCCTCTGCTCTTCAGGGCTTTATTGTCTAGTTTCATGTTCCGCAGCTCCACTTGTACTAGTGCTTGTTTAATATGGAATTGAGCACTGAGCTGGAAAATGGAAGAGAGGATCTCAGCTGATTGCAGTGCTGGTAGACTGCCCTAGCCCTAAAGCTGTGCCTCATACTAACAAATGTCCCTGGCGTTCCTGCTGTGACTCAGTTGATAGCAGCTAACATCAGGCAATTCTGGAACATGATAAAGCAATGCTGATGTCAATCTTTTTACAGAAAAAAAAAGTTTTGGCTCGAAATCTATTGTTCTTTTACTTCCCTCCTTACCTCCTTGGGTAAGTTGAGTGCTAGCTTAGTGGTTGTTGAGAGCAGGAGGGAAAATCAGTGATGCCCACAGACCCTTCTGTGTTCAGATTTGAGACCCATCTGGCAGTGTCTTGTGCAGACTTCTGAAATCCCATGGGTGCTTGTGAAGCTGCTTGCAGGTCTCTTCCCATGGATCAGGTGCAGGAGTAGGACCTGCAGAGCTGCTCTCCAGGGTGAAGCTGGGGAAAGTGAAGCTTTTCTTCGTTAGAAGAGAGTGGTGGTTAAGAGATGGCCACTCTCCCACCAGCCCTGCAAAGTGAATTTTGCAGAACAGCTTTCTGTTCCTGGAAGAATGGAAAATGATACAGAACCCAGGGAGTGGTTTTTGTTTTGCTTTTAATGTTCTGCTTATTCTTTGAGGGGAAAATGCATTGGTCTGTGTGCGCAAAAAGGAAATTGGGCTTATTAATTGTGAGGGAGGCAGAAGTGAGAGTGCCATGAACTTCAATAGCTGTCTTAGAACATAACAAATCACGTGGCTAAATCAGACTTTTCCTAAACTGTCAGTTCTGCACAGGTTTATGAGTGTGTCTAAGCTGTTTAGAGAGGCCTTTGATTTTGAAAACCAAATAAAGCCCACCTCCTGCTGGGATAAAACAGTCGGAGCTTGTGTATTCCTAGGCCAGTTGGTGCTGCTGTTTGTTACTTCAGCATCTCAGCCTGTTGCAAACTTTGCAATGCAGAGAAACAACATTGCTCTTTATTCCAAATAATGGGGATATGGAGAAATTAAAGAACCTGCCCCACAAGTATACAGACTGAGCTCTGCAGATCTCTGGCACCTACTCCCATACTGTTGTTTTTTCCCTGCTAAGTCCTCTATAGCATCGGACCTAATGCAAGGGAGCCAAAAAGTGAAAGTGTCTCGCTTATTTTTGTGTAATCTGAGAGAGAGTAACCCAGGGGCATCAAGAAAGGTAAATTAAAGTTTAGAGTGATCTCAGTTCCTACTTGTAACCTCAAACTTGTATTTTTATTATGGAATTTTAACCTGACAGTCTGATTGAATTTCTCAGCAGAGTTTTTAGAAATACGTCATTGTTTCACTCTGCTCCATGGCGAAGGTCGGTGTCTCTCAGGGACTGTTGACGTTTTGCTGATATTTCATCAATTTTGGCCCTACCACACAGCTACCAGAAGTAACTGATCGAAGCTAGAGAGGTGTACTGTAAAGAGAGTTGTATTTACCCCCAGCCTGATGGCTGTACCCTGCTTCTCAGTGCCACTGTGGTGGTACCCCCATCTCTGATTAGTGAACCGGGTAAAGGATTAGGCAGAGCAGCACTTTGCTCCCTGTCTCCAAATACACAGGCACACACGCTTCTTCTTCCCACAGTATGTAGACCTTGCGAGATGCCCTGATGTATTTGCTGCAGGCTGCAAATTGCGTGTGATAGCTGTGACCGTGGCTTTTTCTTGTCAAGAAGACAACAAAATGTGCCCGCTGTAGCAAATGAACATGCACACTGGAAATTCTAGGTAGTAATAGGATGCCATAAGGTCATTTAACAGTCCTGAAATGTGTATTTCCCCACAGAGCACAAAATAATTTGTGCCAGTAGTCCTCACTTGGTGTAATTTTAGTAGAAGGTAAGACACCCTTCCACAGCTCCAGGTCTCATAGAGGCTTGTGGATCTCAGTATCATTAGGGCATTTTTCAAATGCTTCTGCTCACAATACCTCTGTGTTTCCAGAAGAGCTGACTGTGGTGGGTAAGTGAAGCCTCACTCCACCAGAGACTGGCCTTTTTGCGAGTATTTTGAGCTTGTCTGTCTGTAGGGTTGTAACTTGATGGGTACGAAGTTTGGAAGTAGTGCTGTCTAGCCCTCCAGACTCTTCCGGAAGGTGCTGTTGATCTCACCAGCCCTCACCTTTCAGTTGCTGTCTCATGATCAGCGCAGTCTAAGGCTGCCTTGTGCTGATGCGATAAGTAACATCTTGGTGTTTTATTGTCACCTTCGCAGCTGTTAGAGAGCACCAGTTCCTACAGGATCACCTGCCAGCTGTGATGCTATTCCTTTTACATCACGACTGTGAGATGACACCTCTCCTTGCTGGCAGACAAGCCAGGTGGGTAGGCATTGCTCCTCAGAGCTGTTGTGCATCTAGGGAGGCGCAGGCTGTTGCTGGGTTTAGCGTAATGGAAATCAAGGACAAGGACAGTGTTACAAATAAGGGGCAGAACACAGAGCTGTGTTCTATTTCAGCTCTGCTACAGCTGCAGAAAGCAACCTTGGGCAGATCAGCTCCGTAGCTGCGTTTCCCAGGACAGCCCCTCTCTTGCATCCTGACTTTGTGACGGAGGTTTGTAACGTGCTTTGGTCTCCTGGCTGGGCAGAGATTCAGTGCTAATGGAATTGAAGATGCGTGTTTGCGGGAGGGAGGAATCTTAAAGCTTTTTAAGCTTTTCTAGAAGTCATCTTCCTCCCGTGTACCATACCCTTCTGTTCCCCTGATGCAAATAAGGTGGTCCACCGTGGGAACATCAGCCTGAAGTATTATGGGTAATGTGCCAGGTTAATTATGGAGGGGGCAGGAAAAATAGCCTGTGCCGTTTTCAACAATATCAAAGGGATGCTACCTAATGATTTTCCTATTAGCTCTTTTTCCCAGCCTGCCAGAGTCCCTGCAGAAGTGTCATTTACAAAGGCAGTTTGCAACTCATTACCCTGGATTTTCACTGTAGTTCTGCTCCAGAGAGCGTGGGCTTTTGCTGTGTGCCCCAACCTAATGAATTGCCTGATTCGGTTAGTGCTGCCATCCCTTCTGACAAGGTTAGTTGCTGACTGACAGGAAGGGGCCTGGATTCAATTCCCTTCTTGTTTTCGACTCACGCTTGTGTCAAGCGCAGGCTCCCTCTGGAAGCTGCCCTGTGATCCCTTCCCTTTGGTTTTCTGCATTCTGAGGGAAGCAGCCCATGCTTGGAGAAGTCCTAGAGCAGGTGGGAGGGTTGTGTGTGCTGCTGCCCTCAGCAGTCCCTGCTCAATGTCTCAAGTCCCTTTCCAGCTGGAAAATTCCACTGCTCTTATACTCTGGGCTTTCTTTTTTCCTTCATTGGTTTGGGATTTACTGTCACCTGAGCTGGGCTTTGTAACCCTTCAGCAATAAATACCTTGGAAAAGCTGCATTAACAGTACCAGGGAAAAACATGCAATGTGGTCTGGTGGAACAGAACTGATTTCCCACACGTTAGAGGGCAACTGTGTACCTGTTATGGGAGCTCCGAGGTCTGCTCCAGCCTGTTTGGGCTTTGCAAGGCACTTGTACAACAGCGCTGGAGAAAGCTCTTGTCCTTTATCATTAGGGAGCAGTGTGTTGTTTCAGGCTGGGGGTCTATGGCTCATCTCATGCTGGGAATAGCTCCTGAAGAGGGGAAGTCAAGGCTGTTCGTATGTCACAAGGGATCATGTAGGTCCCATGGGTGCTAGTTTGAGCTGAGCGTGGACAGAGAAGCTTGGGACTCCTGCCATGCTCACTTCCAGGTGTGTGCGTGCACCTCTGCTAAATGCCATTCTCTGAGCCCACTGTTGAGACGTCGGACACCACCACCCCCCCTGAGGCTGCACCTTGCATCCAGGGCAGCTCTCGCTGATCAGTTCTGCTGTCTCCAGGTTGGGATGTGGTGAGGGAGTTTTCCAGTGCTGGCCCTGGATTCTTTTACTGGATGTCATGATGATTTGACCTAGCTGGCCCACAAGGAAGTCAGTGACATGACATCAATTTGTTTCTGCTGCATGTGATGCCTTGTCCCCTCTTAATTAGATTTCTGTGGCACTTCTCTTTCCTGCTGGCCTTGTTTCCTACTGAGCCCCTGTCAGGGAGACCCAACTGTGGCCTTATTGGGTGCTTGCTGTGCTCTAATGAGCTGTTTCTGTTTCCCATTCTGGCCTGTCCACCAAACCAAGGAAGGTGCTTGTCAGCGCTCTGAAAACCAACATCTACTTGCCGCGCTCTGCCCATCAGACTCACCGTCCTGGCTGTGCTGCATGGGTGCTAAGGCTGAGTGGATCTGAAAGTTTTCCCAAGTGCTCTTTCACCCCCAAGTGCTCCTTCTCTTGCACAGCAGCTCACACCCCCACGTGGGCACAATCTTCCTGTCCTGCAGGTGGGAAACCAACATGCTGAGGGACAGGGTGACTTACCCCTGGGCAGAGGGGAAGCAGCAAAGTGAGGAGCCAAGCTGTTAATTCCCTCTCTCTGCACAGGGAGCTCTCGCTCCGATCGCTTTCCTTCTGCCAAACTAAAGTCTTACTGCGATGCAGCTTTGTCCTTTTCCTTGGGCTTGCTCTTTTCCAAGAAGGCCAGTGGATGGAAGGAACCTGTGCTGTGGGACTGTGCTTTTCCCCTCAGACTGCACTGCAGAGGAGAAATGGGAATCCAGACCATACGTGACACTAGACTGTGATCTCTGAGATCTCCCCCAACCTGAGCTTGGGTTGTGCCTCACATGACTTGTCAAATTTTGGGGACTGAATTCCTGAGACCCAGTTCCCTCTGCTCTGTTGAGCACAAGCCCTCTGTCACCAGGCGGCTGGTTTCATTCCAGCTCTGGCTTTGCAGCAAAAAGCCAAAGCTGGAAGGGGAGTTGGCCCCACCTTGGTTCCAGCCTGGCACTCTGTTGTGGTCACTGCTCTGGCTTCATGCTCAAGGACCAGGACCCTGAGGTAGATCTGTAGTACCATCTCTTTACACCGCTGTTCAGACCTGATGTGCAAGGTCTGGACAGTGCATGATTCCTCATTGTCCCTTAGGTTTGCTGGGTGACAGTGGACGAACATCTCTTTCCTTCCCTCTAAAGATGTGCGGAGCCGTAGGGTGACCCTCACTGCTGTTTTTGCCTTACAGAGCCCTGACAGTGGCTTGGCGTTACCTATTGACGTCTCTGGAGGGCTCTAGCTCACCCCGAGACAGGGCACGAGCTGCCAGCTGCCCATCCTGCCTGCCTCCTTCCCAGGGTCTTGATTTTGTTCCCCATAGGCAACGTCTTACGTGGTCTGTCAGCTGCTGCTCCCCGTCCAGCTGGACTCTGTGGGCACCACGAGGTGGGTACCTGTTTCTGACGGAGCCTTTGCTCGTACGAAGCTAGAAACGTCATGTGCACGCTCCTAACCTGGTGATCGAGCTGTTGGGTGTCTGGATGAATCCTCTTGTTCTGTAAACCTAATGTTCTCTAATAGTTGAGGAGAGTCTGGCTGGAGGTTTCTATGGTTCCCTGGTGGTTGCTAAGGAAAAGGATCTCTTTGCCTCTAGGTCTGGGTGACTTTCTTTTTGCCCTGTCCTAGGCACCGGAGCCCAGCAGAACATAATGCTCGTTGTTTCCCAGCCCGCTACAATGGTCAGGGCATAATTTGTGACTCCTGTCACGACTGGGCTGGGCGCCTGCCACTCTTTTTTTTTTTTTTTTTTTTTTTTTTTTTTATTCTAAGGCCTCTTTGAAGAATGAGACCAAAGAGCCTTCATGCAGACATTTGCGTGTTTGCTGTGCTCCCCGCCCCCTCGCTTGCTGTTTCCTTTAGAGCTCCAAGTCATTTTAACGATTTATTTCATGCACTTTACATAGCAAGAAGCTGTAGCAACAGCTGTGTCCGTGAATCCTTACCAGGCAGCCCTTGATATATTTTGGTCTATGTATTGTCCCAGGCACAGTTAAATAAATGTCTGCTGGAGGAAGGGACTTTACAGCTTAGCAGTGAAGGTTTGGCGAATGGGAATATCAACAAGATACTTAGTGAAGCTGCTGGATCCTAGAATAACAGCGCATAAAGCTCTGTTCCTACTAGCGCAGCTGGGGGCCAGATCCAGCGCGGTCTCTTTGTTGCTGTCGGCGGGGACCGCGTGTCCATACGGCGCCCAGTGACAGAACGTTATTTACGGGAAGAAGCTTGGACCCGCACCTGCAGGTTGGAAGCGGCCAAAACGCGTCTAGGCCAAATGCTGCTCATGTCTATCAATCCGGATCTGGGCTGTTGAAGGTGATGGGCTTATTTCCACGGGTGTCGTGCAGGATCTGCGCAATGGAGGAGCTGCCCGAGGCTGCGTGTTCTCGTGGGGAGTTCGGCTGGGTTCCACAGAGGCTTGCAGCTGCACGCAGCGCCGGGCAGGATTCGGTCCCTCAGAGCATCACAGGGTTGGGCGCAAGTTTACTTTTGCATACTGGATCAAAGCTTAAAATATCAGCTGGCCTTTCTCTCACTCCTGACTTTTCTAAAACATCTGAACAATTTCTTCTTTTTTAACTCTGTTAAAATCAATGAATCTGACATTTAAGTTGTATGTGAATTTGATAAATAAAGACAGGTTACAAAATGCCACATGGAATGATTTTTTTTTTTAAACTTTTTCAGCTACTTAGGACAAAAAAAAAGTTACAATGCTTGACTTTTCATTTAGTTACATAAATAATTTTTTTATAAATATCTCTTTATAAACAATATATAAATAGCTTTACAACATAAATACATTTATGCATGACATGAATTTACAAACAGCAACGTTATACAGCTGGCTTCATCAGTCTCTTGGAAAAGCACTGTCCCTTGTCTTGGTGAGTGTTTGTATATATAATATATATAAGATAGAACTTTTTTTAAAAAATAACAAAACCAAAACAGCTGGTGCCATGACTCCTCGTACCAAAAAGAAAAACACAGCCACATCTTTTGTCCATTCCAGGGGGGGTCTCTGCTCTTCTAGGCGTTGCCTGGGGGATGGCCCTGCCTGGCCACGGTAGGAGAAAATGGACTATGGATTCCAAGCCCTGCGAGGAAGGAGAACAAAGTCTCTGTTAGAACTTGCCGCACAACAGCCCTTACGCGTCCCAAGCTGAAACCCCTGCAAGAATAATCCTGGCACGGGGCCGGGGGATGCTGAAGTCAACAGAAGCCCTCTCTGAGCTTCCTGCTTGTGCTGAAGCAAGGAAGAAGCTGGCGATTCGCTTTCTGGCTATTTGTATTTAGGGGAGAGGCTGAGGGATGCGTGCTGCTCATCCTGGTCCTGGGAGAAATTTTTTTTTTTTTTTCCCTGATGAGAATTTAATGAGAGAGGATGGGTGCGAGCTGGCTGTGCAGCATGCACGTGCATCTCAGAGCCCTGAGCTGGGCGATTCCTTGGGAATACTGAGGAGCGGCACCCATCCCTCCGGGCAGGGCCATGGAGCAGCGCTGGCATTCTGCAGGCACTGCTGGGCCCCGCTCTTCCTCTTGCTCTGCAGAGCAGCAGAGTGTCTGGATCCCGTCCCTTCCGTGCCCAGTTACGTTACTGCAGGACCAAGGCATGTCCGTGCTGTGGGAAGAAGAGCGAGTGGCCTGGGCTGCAGCGGGCAAACGCTTCCCCACGTGTGACTTTATCTGTGTGCGACCAGCTGGCCAGGACCAGGCCAGGGTCTGCCCTCGCTGCCCCATCACCCTGGGGAGAGCTGGCAGGGGAGGAGCTGCTCTGCTTCTCCAAACCTGTCTCTGCAGTGAAGCGATGCTTCTCTTGCCCATGGGTCCCTAAGCACAGTGGCTCTGGAGTGCTGTGGGAAAAACTTCTCCCAGCTTCCTGTAACTTGCTCGGATGCAAAGAGCTACCCTTGGCTGTCCCCACAACTAGGAGACACCTGGGAAAGTTGTATATTGTTTTCCTACAGATTAAAAGAATTGGAACATGGCTGAGACAGGTACCTCACTAACTCCCCCACCATAGGCACGTGGAGGGTACCCTTCTCTCCTAAGGCATGTCCATCGCCTGTGTCCATCAAGCACAGGGTGCTGGGAGCAACTGGGAACGTGTGGCTGCGCCAGACGTCCCTCTGCAGCCTCCCCAGTCTAGTTCACACAGGAAAGGGAATCTAGCATGAGCTGCTAGGGAGCGATGAGCTATGGCCGGGGTCTCTGATCCTCCGCAGAGGCGGGCAAGGCAGCCAGGCAGCAGGAGGGTGATTGGAAGGGCGGGAGTTCAATTAAACCACCTCTGGGGTCCTCCTCTTTGCCCACCAGGTAAACACCGGGGACTGCGGACGGCTGAGCTGGCTAACTACTTCCAACCCTGCTCGGTGGCATCTCCCACCCGGCAGCGTACGGTGGGGCAGCACAGCATCCCCCGCTGCCAGAGCGCAGCATCCCCCGCTGCCCGAACAGCGAAGCCCCCCCCGTCCCCGTCCCCGTCCCCGTCCC
>VXBL01000897.1:107879-226955 GCA_013400195.1 Aramus guarauna | reverse complement strand
AACCACCTCCGGACCCCCCTGCAAGCTGTCTGCCTTCCCCTTGCCTGGCTGCCCCATGGCCCCTGCGGTCCCCCCCCACTTCCCCAGTGACCCCCCACAGAAGAACACGAGCCAGCCTGGGGTGGCTGTCAGAGGCTGGGGGGGGACAGGGGTGTGTCCTGGTGGGGGGTCAAGCATAAAAGACAGGAATGAACGCAAAAAGCACTTCCCCCCCGCCCCATCCAGGATTAAATCAGAACCTGTCTGTCCCCTAACTTCTCTCCCAGGTCCCTGCTTGGTGGGGGGGACGACACGCACTGCCCTCCCTGGCAGGGATGCTGGGGGCACTGGGGAGTGCAGGGGGCACTGCTTGAGGGTACCTAGGTGGGTCTCTCAGCTTGGAGGGGGTGACCTGCTCCCTCCTCTCTCCTGGGGTGGCTGGCTGGTGTCCCTGGCCCTGGAGATGGGGCTTCTCACGCACCCTGGGGTGTCCTCTGCAGAGCAGCGTCACAGGGTCCCTGCTGGGGACAAGACCCCAAGGGCTGACCCACCGCAGGGCTGCGCAGCCTGGCTTCGCCTCCTCCAACCTGCTCCCACAGCTGGGGGGTGCAGGAGAAGGGTGTGATCCTGGGATAAACCCCGGTGACTCGCGGGGGCTCTGAGGACACGGTGGGGGCTCCCCCCTGCCCTCACCCTTCCCCTCCAGCAGCCAGGAGGGCAGGATTTGTGCCACCACTGCTGCTGGTGTGCCTGGCGCTGGGCAGCTCTGGGGGTCAGGTTGCTTTTTGCCGATAGAGCTGGGCACCCTCCCTGGCACCGCAGCTGGGGGATGCTCTTACTGGGATCAGGCCAGAGGAAAGACACCCCCCCTTTGCAGAAGCATTCAGGGCTGGATTGCACTGGGCTGGATTTGCACCCCAAATCCCTTCCCTGGGACCAGGGAAAGGCTCTTTGCTCTTCCCCCTCTCCCTGGGGTCAGCTCCAGGCTGGTCCCTTCCTCTGGCTCCTTTTCTTGGTCTTTCTGGGCTTTGCTGCTCCTCAGTTCCCTGGGGAGCTGCCCCTGCTGGGGGGCCATGGCTCTTTGGGGGTCCACGGTCTCCCCGCTCGGGAGCAGGGAAATGTTTCCTCTGCCACAGCGCAGGCTACTGGGCACGGGACACTTCAAAGGAGATTGGCTTTTCAGCTCCACGAGAACGGGAGCTGGAAGCAGAAGGTCTCGGTGGTTTTTCCATCGTGCCTGCCAGGTGGAGACAACTTGGACTTTTTGGAGTGTAAAGCTGTGCTTGGGCATTTGTCTGCGCGCAGATGGAGTCAGGATTAGAGCCGAACCCGGGTGCCAGGGAGCCATGGGTGCAGGCGAGGAGCAGAGAGAGGCCCCTTCTCTTGGGGTTCAGCTCTCGTCCCCCTCGAAGCATAACTGAGATGTGACATCCAGCCGCTCCGCAGTGCAAGGACCGGGGTGTGGGTGTGTGTGCGTGGGGGGGTGTGTGTGTGTGCATCTGCGGCACTACCCCCTTCAGCAGGGCTTGTGCAGGGGGGAAGGGGAGCAGCAGGGACCGAGCTCTGGGTCCCCACAGCCTGGGGCTGTCGGGGTGCCCAAGGTCACCGTCACAGGGTCCTGCTGTCACCGTCCCGGTCGTGCTGGCTCCTGCCCTGATGCTGTGGGCAGCGCGGCCCCGTGGCTTCTCCCGGGGGAGACCCGGGAAGGAGATGGGGCAGGCAGCNAATCCAATTAGTCTTGTTATTCAAATTACCCTGCCTTTTCTGCTGAAAGTCGCTGGAGTCAGAGCCGGGCGCGCACAAAGCCTTTCCCTTAACTCAAACCAGATCAGATCCACCGGGGTGGCAAAAAACTCGGGGAGGGGAGAAGGGGTGGGCAGGAAGGGGTTAAGAGGAGGAAACCCTTTTGCTTGGTGGAATGGGCGCCTGAAACCTTTTAACCCTTGAAGGGATGTGCCCTGACGGATGCTTGCCCGGACTGAGAACTGGCAGACTCGGGGCATGTGTGGAACCTGGGATGGTGGGATGGAGGGGGCTGCGCTGGCTGGGGGCTTCTCCTGGGGGCTGGAGAGCCAAGGGGATCCTGCTCGGCGGGAAAGGAGGGGTGGATGGAGACCCGTGGGGTGGGCTGGAGTGGGTGACACCCCTCCCCATCGCACCCAGGGACCCAAACAGAGCTGGGGGGGGAGAGAGGGGCTCCCAGGTCTGGCCCTGAGGAACACCAGTGTTGAACCAGGGGTGATGGGGAGACAAGCTGCCGTGCATTTGGTGAGGGGGTGGCTCGGGGTGACCTAAGAAAAGCGTGAAAAAAATGTATTTGACTGCTCTTCATGTCACGTAATGTCCCCAGCACCCTTTCCCCTGTGACAGCAGACTAAGGGCTCCTCGGAGGTGCCCGTGTGGTGGCAGCGGTGCCGGCTCCATCCCGCCTGGATCTGAGCCTCTCACCCCTTTGGGTCCTGCTGGGCATCACCCAAAGCCGGGACATATCCTGCCCTCTGGAAAGCCCCGCTCCTAGGGTGGGGTGGGAACCTGCACGTGTTGGAAAAGCAGACAACATCGCTGCTGTAGGGCTAAAAATGGGGAGATACTGCCAAAGTGGGGGTGACCCCTGAGGNGCTGAGGGGAAATGTCACAGCGTGGAGAGGAAGGGCTGCCTCGCCAGCCCCCCACACGCTGCGGGACGTGGGGTCAGGAGCAGATCGGAGCTTCTTCACCACCCCCCAGCTCTGGAATATTAGAGCATTGCCACAAATGCCACAACTCGGTCAGGTCTCAGCCAGCGCCTGCCTGCAGGAGGCTCGTCCCGCACCCTCCGCTTTCACCAGCATGGTTTTCATTAGCGTGTTTTCTTTGTCACACTGTGCAGAGCCTTGGGTTTNCCTGGGGGCTGGAGAGCCAAGGGGATCCTGCTCGGCGGGAAAGGAGGGGTGGATGGAGACCCGTGGGGTGGGCTGGAGTGGGTGACACCCCTCCCCATCGCACCCAGGGACCCAAACAGAGCTGGGGGGAGAGAGGGGCTCCCAGGTCTGGCCCTGAGGAACACCAGTGTTGAACCAGGGGTGATGGGGAGACAAGCTGCCGTGCATTTGGTGAGGGGGTGGCTCGGGGTGACCTAAGAAAAGCGTGAAAAAAATGTATTTGACTGCTCTTCATGTCACGTAATGTCCCCAGCACCCTTTCCCCTGTGACAGCAGACTAAGGGCTCCTCGGAGGTGCCCGTGTGGTGGCAGCGGTGCCGGCTCCATCCAGCCTGGATCTGAGCCTCTTACCCCTTTGGGTCCTGCTGGGCATCACCCAAAGCCGGGACATATCCTGCCCTCTGGAAAGCCCCGCTCCTAGGGTGGGGTGGGAACCTGCACGTGTTGGAAAAGCAGACAACATCGCTGCTGTAGGGCTAAAAATGGGGAGATACTGCCAAAGTGGGGGTGACCCCTGAGGAGGGGCACTTGGGCGGGTTGGGGTTATCGGTGTGTAGGGAGAGGGGAGCAGAGTGGGTGCGTGTGCGAGAGGGCACACAGGTCCCTGTGCCTGAGGATGGAGAGGGATTCATCAAAGTGTGACCGGTGCCAGCATGATGTGGAGGGTGGGAGGAGATGGGTCATGGGGGTACGTGTGACAGCAGCATGGGGTGTTTCGGCCCCATCACAAGGAAGGGGTGAGTGATGCCTGCGGGTGAGGCTGGATCCTCCTGAGCAGCGCTGGGGCCCTGGTGCTCTCAGCTGAAGTCAGGAGCCAGGTTTCGGGCACCTTCCAGAAGATCACCCCAAGGAGGTTTACAGGACAGAAATGTGGACTCCAGCCTGAAAAAAGCCATGTCACCGCAGCAGCGAACAACCAGCTATCTATCCCCTTTTTCTTCCACTCACTCTTCATTAGGGAGTGTGTTTCTGTATCGATTTAGGGAAATCACTGCCCAGATTTACGTCTTTTCTGCTGCCATGGGCCAGGGAGCACTTCCGAAGCGAGTGATGGATAACTGTAGTGTGAGGATTTCCAGACGATGCTGTGCGAGGGTCAGTTGTTCCTTTGTAGAAGAGACATTAGAAAGCTGCGTGCATGTGACGGAGATGCTGGAGCAGCTGACGTTTTCCCGCAACCAGTGGCCAGCCCAATGAGCTGTTGGCCAAGCGTGGTCCCAAAACCCCCCGGTAGGTTTGGAACAAGCCCTAAAATACTGCTGCTCTCTGCTCATCCTGCCCACATTGCTCGGTACCCGCCTGGGGCAGGGCCAGGGGAGTGGAGCAGACACAGGGATGGAGCAGGCACAGGGATGGAGCAGGCACAGGGATGGAGGAGGTACAGGGATGGAGGAGCTGATTCCCCTCTGGTGCAACCACCAACTACCAGTCCCAGGAACAAGAGGTGTGCTGGTGTTTGCCACTGGGGGTTTGAGGTGACACAACAGGAGCTTTTTAGAGTTTATGGGGGGTTTTTTAACCCCTTTTACAGTAGCTCTCTAGGGGTCTGGTGACAGCAGGCTCATCAAGAAGCAGTTTTAGGGGGATTTCAGGGGCGAGTAAGCACGCACCAGCGCATGCAGTGGCAGGGGACAGTCTGGTCCCACCTCTGTGGCAGGACGCAGCGGACAACGTGCCCCCTGAGGATGCTTTGAAGCAAGCTGTTCTGCAGAATAACCCTATAGCCCCCAAGGGCAGGAGCACTGGCTGAGGGCTCAGACGTGGCCACCGACGGGGTCCGGGAAGCCACCAGCCCATCATGGGGACGGGGTGGCCCCGCACACCGGGGTGCGATGCTCCTGGGGCACTGTGGCAGCACCAGCGCCTGCTTCACCTCCAGGTCTCCCTGTCTGAGACGCTGGTGGAGCTTTCAGCCTGTTTGAACATCCCAGGTGTTTATTTTGGATGTTGCTCCTGAATGAGGCATTACAGGAAACGCTACGTGATTTTATGTTTTCCCCTGTCTCCTTCGGGTCTGGAAGAGGGCTCTGGCCCCGGACACATGCAGGGCCAACATTCCCTCTTCCCAAATCAGGACTGTGATGGGGAAAGGCCCTGCAGAACTGCCCTGATGGAGCAGGTGGGATGGGGCTGCAGATGCAGCAAGGACATGGAGACTGAGAGGACATCTCCATCCCTTCCTGAACCTCCCAGGGCAGCAAGGGCGAGGAGAAAAGGAAAAGCTCCAGGCAGAGACCCCCAGGTCTTTGCAGACATGTTGTGTTTTCCCTCCCGGGGCTTGCTTTGGGGTTTGCCATTTTCCCTGGGCTCCCCGGGATGCTCCAGTCTGCTCCTGACTTTCTGGGTGTTTCTTTTCCCAGGGGCTGCCGTGCTCTGGGGCCGAGCTGCCTCACCGTGCTGGCAGGAGTGGGAACATGACGTCTCAGACTTTTGTTGAACGTTGAGAAAATGAAGCAATTCTAACGCACGGGTGAGCGTACGCCATGAGACTCCCTCTGTGTCAGTCCTCAGAGGATAAGAATTGCGTCGCTTCCAGCTGCCGGCAGCCTCGGCTCTGCAGATAACGCAGGGGCAGGTTGTTGGGATTTTCTAAGCATTTTCCAAGCTAAATGCCATGGTCATCTTTGTCCTCCCTTTCTCAGAACCTTCCCCGCAGCAGTGGGGGTCTGGCAGCATTTCACTCGCAGCCTGGAGGTCCCAGTATTAGCCCAGGCTCACTGGTTTTGGCACTAAGCATCCCTTTGGGGAGAGGTATCGCCCGAAGAAGTGATGGCCCGGAAAGGCCAAAGGAGGAGTTATCGTCACGACGTTTGTCCCCACGGGAAGCCATGTCTCGTGCAGACGCTGGTCAGGGATCCAGCAGGCCAGCAGGGATGGATCCCCAGCCTGTGCCCAGGGGTGACCCCATCGTGGTGCTGGAGCCGGATGCCACCGCTGCACCACGTCACCCCACGCAGCCCCGGGGAAGTTCTTTGCCGTAACGTGCTACGTGCGCATCTGGGCCAGGCGAGCAGGTCCCCACTAGCCCACGGCTCCGGCGGCAGCGCACGCCCCGGCTTGGAAGGAACTTCTTCCACCTGGCTTGGCTGGGTGAAACCCTGTCACCCTCGAAGATGCTGACAGCAGCTCCCTTGTGCCCCCGCCTCAGCACCAAACACCCCCAGACCTCCTGAGCCGGCTTCCCGGGAACCCAGTGCCAGGCGGTGGGAAGTCCCTTTTGGCATTAGTCCTTCGGGGCCAAACCTTTGGGCTTCTTGGGTCTTTCCCAGAGCATATCGGATGTGGGAAACCCCAGGGGAGTGCTGGGATGCAGGGAGCCAAATCTGTTTGGGTCTCAGGGATGCTGGTGGTCGAGCCCTTGAGCTCCTGCTGGTGCTGTGATCCTGCTGAAGCCAAACTTGGGCTTTCTGCTCTTTTATTTTTTAATTTTTTTTTTTTTTATATATTTTTGGAAGAGGGTCTGGCTGTCTCCCACGGGATGGTTTGTGTGGGCGCCAAGCTGAGAAGCATGGGGCGGCCCCGGCCAGGGTGAGGGGACAGCGAGGGCAGGGGCAGATTTCGGCGCTGCGGATGGCGGGGCAGCCTTGCAGAGCAGATAACGGTCTGGCCGGGCCTCGGCCATGCCTGGGAACAGCCGGGGCCGCCGCTCCTGTGGCCGGGGAGCGCTGTCGGCTGCGGGGCGTCGCGGCGGCCCCACTGCCACTCCACGGGCAGCCGGTGTGGACGTGCGGGGCTCCACAGCCCTAACCTTTTGCAACCAGACAGAATAACAATGCTGGCCCGCTGGGGTATAATGGCCGGTGTTTGCTTGAGATACAAAGGCACAGGGCTTTCACATGAGGTAATACTGATAAGTTACGTTCTCATTCACTGCTCTGCCTGCCAGCCGGCAGCGGGACCGGCAGTGGCCCCTGCTCGCCTCCACCGAGCTGCCGGGACGTGCCCACTGGCCCCTTGGTCTCTGCTGGAGCATCTCCCCCCGCTTGCCCTTGGCGTGCTGTCCCCTCTCAGCCCACAGCCCCGAAGTGTCCCCACGGGGGCTATTCAGACCCCATCCCACATATGTGAGGTGGGGGACAGGGTGGCAGCGACAGGGGTTGTGGAGTGAGTCCCTAACCCCAGGACTGTGGAGCAGCGTGGTCTGTTAGTCCCTGCCTGCCTCGAAGGTGCCTTTTTCACCTCCCTGGGAGCATCAAATGGGGCTTGAACTCAGTGCACATCCCCTGCCCGTGAGCCCTGTGTCCCCCCCAGTCCCCTGACCCCACTGCCCACCAGCTCGGTAGGTGCAGGGCAGCTCCCTGCCTGGATTTCCCCATGGGAACCATTGAGCTGTCACATCGTGTGCCCCAGCACTGTGGGACCTCAGAGCTTTATCATCCGAAGCTTTATTACTTGAGCACCTTTGGAAGGCTCATTCCTGCCACTGGCAGGGGGGGAGGGTGCCGGTCAACCGAGGGCCAAGTTTTAAAAGAGATTTGGCCATCTATAACTAGAGGGGAAGAGACTTGAAGGTATCTGGGACACAAATCCAGGAGACCCCAGCTAAACCAGGAGCCAGGCACTACTAACCCTGCTGCTTCGATGTCCCATCCCGACACTCCACCTCTTTCCCCCCCTGCCTCCTTCACCTCTTTCCTGGCTGCCTGTCCCTCTCTGCTGGGATCTGGTTCTCCCTTTGCTGGACAGACACAGCCAAACCGGACCTCCCTCTGCCCGGAGGGAGCTGCAGGTGTTCCTCCAGGCACTGCCACATCTGAAGGAGATGGGAACCCATCAGTCCTGATCTTGGGTGGTGTGTTTCCCAACCAGAGGTATGGAGGGCTCAGGAGAAGACTGGAGAAGCTGAAGGACAGGTGGGGCAAGACCACATGTGTTGTGACACATTTAGCAGATGGGTATCTACCGTGGAGAGAGATGTTTTTTACCTTATTTATGGTAATAAATCTGTCTACGTCCCCTCTACCCCCCAAGCATGGCTCGTGTCCTCGGGTCAAGTGCCCAGACGGCTCCTGGTGCCTGAGCAATGTCGAAGCGAGTGAGACACTGGTCTAACTCTGGGTGCTGCTGCTGCAATCAAGACGCTTCCCAGGGTGCTCAGAGGCTCCAGAGCAAACCCGCAGCCCTGCTCTGCCTTCAAGCGTATCCTCGAGCTGTCTGGGTCTATCCTCTGGACAACAGCAGGGAGGCAGCACCCCGCTGCCCTCCATCCCCCTGCCATGGCCTGCCACCTGAAATATTCTGCAGCAGAGAGGTGACATTCAGGTTGGCAGGGGCGATGTTTCCACCCGCAGTGCCGGTTCGTGCCAGGTGGGCTGCGGGAAGCAGACGAAGGCGTTGGAGGAACCACTCCGCTCCCATCCAGGGTTCCCCTCACTGAGTCATCTCGGGGCGGCTCCATCCCTTTGGCCAGTCACTCCTGATTAACGCTGATGTAAACGAGCGCCGGGCGGGCCCTTACTCCTTGCTGAAACCGCAAGCAGGGGAGCCAAAGCCTTCGTAAGCGGGGTGCTCCCGGCCAAGGAGCCACACGGTGCTCTCGCCTCGGCCAAGGTGCTCTGACACGTTCCAGCCTCCGACGTAGGGGAGCAGCTACCAGTTACTGCCCGGGGGAAGATGGTGAGATAATCCTACGCTGTGGGAAAGCAAGCTGGGACACCAGGCTGGGCTTGCTGCTACAGGACCCCAGGAAACGAGAGCGCAGGGGAAAAGTCTGCCCATGGACCCGCTCCCTTTTACAAAGCCCATGAGTCGCCATGGAGGGTCATGGGAGCAGCAGTGAAGCAACCCTTTCTTTCTGCTCAACAGCCACAAGGATGGTGTGGATGGAAGATGGAGCCAAAGGCAAGACTGAAGCAGTCCAGCCCTTCCATGGGAGGGAATTGCATTTGGTGAGACCCTGCATGAGGCACCGGCTCGCTGCCATGTTTGCACGTGGCCTCTTTCAGAAGGGTGCAAAGGATGGGCATGGGGCTGGTCCCAGCCACACGGGACCTGCTGCGTGCCCGTGGGGAGCCAGGAGGGTGACACGTATTTGCTGTATCTCTTGTCTGGGGCAGTGATGGAGCAGACAAAAGGGGGCACAAATGCAGGCTCTGCCCCATGGTCCAGGCCAGATTTCCAGATCCCTGGCTGCTGCCAGGAGAGGAGGGCTGAGAAATGCTCTGTGAATCTGCTGGGGCTTGCAGCCCCTCGTGCAGCTGGAGGCAGGAGGCGAAGAGGACGAAGGCATCCAGCCGTGGAGCCATATCCCTCTTGCCATGCATGATATCACTGCGAAACCGCAGGCCCCGACGCCAGCAGCGGCACTAACAAACACCGAATCCCCCCAGCCTCCTCCCCCCATCCTTCGTCTCCAGTGGAAGGAACAGGGCACGCTGAAGCCGTTGCAGCTGGTGACACCACCTGGTGCAGGAGGGAGCCTGGCCAAGCTCTGGGTTCAGCTTCATCCCCACGGGGGTGAAGAGCGGCAGAGACACGGCGTGACTCAGCGGCATGGAGAAGAGCTGCTGTTCCCACCTGCCTGGCACAGGCAGGGGGGCAGCGAGGCTGGGGGCTCCCAGGTCCCCCCTTCCCCATCTCCTGCTCTTCCAGGCCCTGCACAGCTGGGGACGTGCCACCGCTGTGCCTTAGCAGAGCAGATGCCAACTGCCTCGCGTTGGCAGCGGCCAGGGGAGTGGGAGGAAGCTGGGGGAACACACCCTTCCACCAAAAGGGCGATCCCAGGCGGCCCTGCTCCCCTGGGTCCAGCTCCAGCGGAAATGGCATCCACCCTCTGTCTCTGGGGCTGGGGGCATCAGCTGCCACGCAACTGGCGGCTCTGCTCACCCAGAGGACGGCTGCTCACTTCCTCACCATCCCGGCTGCGCGGTGGCTGCGTAGCTGGCGTGGGGCAGAGCTGAGTCCTCACCCCCCTCCTTGAGGTGGCCAGAGCTGCCAGGGTGGGGGCAGCTGATGAGCTGGCAGCAGTGCCGGCAGGTCGCAGGCAGAGCCTGTTGGCTCTGCGTGGTTCATGTGAACGAGACGCCGCCTTTGCCGGTGGCATCCCGGTGCTCGAGGAGATGTGACTGTCCTTCCGTGGGCAGGTCTGTGCTTGCTGCCCTTGGTCCCGTAGCAAAAGCCCGGTGATTTGCTTTCTCAGGGCAGCTCCCTTGACTGACCTGAGGGCTGGAGCTGGAGCAGTTTGTGCTGCCATGGCTTCGTGGGGCGCTTCACCTTCAGCAGCTCTGTCTCAGAGGGCTCGACATGGCTTTGTGGAGGCTCAGCAGCGCTGGCTGGGAGCGTGGCCACAGGGCTGGTGTGCGTCTAAGAGGGGCTGGCAGCCACAGGTGATGCCACGCACTGAGCAGACGCGGCCCTGTGGCAACCGACCTGCAGGATGTGGGATGAGGAACAAGCACCATGGAGCAGGCATCTTCCCCATCCTAAGTGAAGGGGACGACAGACAGCCTGCTTAGACCCATGTTCCTGCTGAACTGGAGACTGAACAGAGCCTGTCCCCACCAGAGCCCCACTTGGAGACACTCGCTCAGGTCCCTTTGGACTCTTCCTCCCCCCTCCAAGGGGCTGCTCCAGGCAGAGAGCTCAAACAGGGTTGACTGAAGGTGCCATGAGGCCAGTTGATTGCTCTCCAGTTTTTCTTCTGGCTGAAGTTCTTTGGCAAACCCAGCCTGAGTTTGCAGGTAACACCAGGATGACCAAACCACCGACTCCCAGCCAGCCAGACCCTGGATCTGACTCTGCTATAAAACCCCGTGGGACATCTGCAGCCACAGAAAGAACAGGGAGTCAAAGTCCCAGGTCCTGACTCTGGTCTCATGCTTTGATGTCACCCTCTGACGCAAAGGCTCTGACTTATCCTGATGGAGATCAGGTCACTGACACTCAGCACCATGAGTTAGTCATTACTCGTGTGCTGTGGCGTGGGTGGGCTGGAGGGTCGGCAGGTTGAGGGGTGCCCATCTCCAGTGCGGGGGGAGCATGAAGAGCCGGGGGAACAGGAGCCCGGGAGCCTGCTCTCCTCTGCAGCGACGGTGAGGCCGTGTAGGTCTGGAAGGAGGATTTCCCGACGGCATTTGGAGGTACAGGTGCCTGCAAAGCTCTGAGGGTTTCCAATGGGGCAATACCAGTCTCAGCTCTTTACAACATTAAATCAGTTAAACTGTGCTTGTCACGTATCTGGCTAGAGACTTTGGCTGAAGCAGGAGTGCTGCCAGCGAATGGGACCAAACCATCACTGAGGCCTTGGCTGGGCTGGCTGGAAGGGCTGGGTCTGCAAACGCCAGGGACCAAGGTGTCTGCAAACCCTGCAGCCCGGGGACAGTCTGAGCTGGGTCCCTGCTGCGGTGCCAGCACCCCCCGTCTCCCCGCAGCACCCTGGCCCTGGGGGGATCCCGTCGGATGCCCAGCTCAGCCTCATGCGGGAGAAGCCCCAGCCTGGGTGGGAGGGTGGGCTCCTGGCCTCCCACCCTCACCCGCTGTGACAGACCCTGTCTGGAGGCTGCCCTTCTCCTGGCAGGCTGTGGAGACCCACGGGCCCTGCCGGCGGGGAGCACCCCCCTCTGCAGAGAGCGGAGCCCGACCACCCTGTCCCCTCCCGGGACACCCTGTCCCCTGCCGGGACACCCTGTCCCCTCCCGGGACACCCTGCCCGCCCTCCCCACCGTGCCTCCCTCACAGGGCCCTGCCCGAGTCCATCCCCAGGCCCGGGCTGCGCCGGGCACTGCTCGAAGGGACGCACAGGACACCAGCCCGCCCCGTGTCGCTAGAGGCCGCCCGGGGGCGCTGCCCGGGGGTCCGGCCCGCAGCCCCTCACGCTCCCGGGGCCGCCCTGCTAAGGAGAGGAGCGAGTGCTTCGCGAGTGAGGCCTTCTGGGCCCTGCCGCGGCCCGTAGGCCGCCTCTGACCCGGAAGTGGACGGTGGGGCGTTGGGACATTTAAACGGCGCGGAGCGGCGCGGCGCGGCGGGGGGAGCGGTTCGGCTGGTGAGTGGCGGGGCCGGGCCGGGCCGGGCCGGGCCGGGCCCGGTGCCTCTTCCGAGGGCCTGTCACCGGGATCCCGGGCGGGGGGTGGGAAGGAGCGAGCGAGCGAGCGGCTCCCCAGTCGGTCCCGGCGGTGCTCAGGCCCTGTCAGCCCCGTGGCAGCGTCGCCGCCGTGGCGGGGGGGTCGGGCCCGGCGGTTGCCTGGCTCATCCCGGGGCGAGGGCTCGTCCGGCGGCCGCCGCTCCGTCAGCGCCGCAGCAGGGCGGTGGTAACCCGGGCTGCGTTCCCCAGGGGGTCGGGGACGCTCCGGGCGAGAGCGGTGGCGTTGGCCGGCGGGCGAGGGGCTGCCCCTGGTCCCGAGGGTGCGGGGGGAGGCCTCAGCCCCGCTCCCGGCCGAGCTCCTGGCGCTGGAGCGGGTGTGCCCACCCTCGCCGCTCTGCGCTGGCCGGGGCGCTTGGCACCCGTGTCCCGCGTGGTGCGGGCGGGTGGTGAAGGCCGGTGCTGCTCTTCAACACCAGCCGGGTGAAAAGCACAGGGGCAGTTCTCCTCCTGGGCCCGGCCAACCCAGCATCTTCCCTCGGTGCTTCCTGCCCGGCTTTTCACTCACCCGCGTTGCTGTCCCGGCGGGGAGGCAGGGTGGGTTATACCTGGTGCCCATCTCTGCCCTCCGGCTCTTGGGGATCTGGCGATTCCTGGTCGCCCGTGGAAAAGTAATAATGAAACTGTAATGCGTGGAAGTTTGCAAGTCCTTTATTTTTTTGTCTGTGCTCCAATTGCCAACTGTTAACGTGATTAAAGTTGCAGAAATTACAGTGGAGGTGAGGTGTGACTGCTTATTCTTTACTTGTAAATAAAGATGGCAATCTGCTGTATCCCCGGAACCGGTGTCTGGAGAGTTGTCTTGCTGGCTTTTATAAATGTTATCTACTTCTATTGAATTGGCAACGGGAGAAGGTGACGTTAAAAGAAAGCTTGCTGTAGACCTACCCGTGCGAGGGTTTTGTAATAGCGCTGTAGCAGGTCAGTCTATTAGAAAAGTTTAGCTATTGGCCAGCACCAATGGAAAATCTTAGGAACAAGAATCACAAACCACACAAAGAATTTTTCCTATTTATTCAGGGATTTTTAATTTTTGCTTTGTATTGTGAAGCCTATTCACATCCGTGCTCAATTACTTAAGTAAATCTTGCTGCAACATGTGTTGCTTCTCTGAAAGGGCCAGAGCGGGCACTCTGAGGAGGGGTCAGCACTGCAGTCCTTGCTCCGGGCTGGATGCTGCCCTGTTCCCAGTGTAGTCTGTGCACAGAGGAGACTGCCTGGGTGCTTATCCTCTGTGCAGCTGCAGCAAAAGGGAGAAGAGGGCTGGGTAAGGGCGAAAAAAAATTCCAAGCATGGTGGGAATAGGGAAGGGAATATAAATTTCTCTTCTGCTGAGCTCAGTATTCTGTCCTGCCAATACCTCTGTGCTTAGAGAGGTGAAGAAAGAGAGTTTTAATGGACATTAACCTTTATTTTAGCTTAGAGTCCAGCGCCCCTCAGTTCTGGCATAGCAGAGATGCCCTGAAGTTCTCAATTCACCAGCTGGGGTGAAGTTCATCTTCAAACATGTCTTGAAGGAAAAAAGAGGCATTTTTATGAAAACCCACAGAAGACAGCAGTTGCGCTGGGCTCCATTATCAATATGTTTTTATTTTCCTCTTTGATGTTAGGTACAGCAAAAATCACTGCTATGTCCTGTCCACGCCTGTAATTTACCTTAATAGTAGCTGATGACAATTTACTAGATTGTTTCGCTCTAAATCTTAAAAGCTGGAGCAACTGGAACAGGTTTGAAAGATGCTTTAATCTACTCAGGTTCCACACTCATGTCACCAAGGTGGAGGCATAAGACCATCTACAGAAACTGGCGTTGTTTCTGTGCTGGAGTGGCAGCCAGTGTATCTCAATCACTAAGAATTATGAACTCTTGCAAGATAGTTAGTTGTGCTAGGGGATTTATTGTATGTCAGTTGCACTGGAAGTGAGTTTATGGTTAGAAAGACAAGCTGAAATGGTTAGTCTTTGTATTTGAAGCAAATGTCCTATAAAATCCAGAAGTGTCAGTCACTGTGGGAGGGAGGTAACAAGCAATGTATGCTTTTTACTGCAACGTTGGAGTGCTTCAGTAATGATGCAGTTATTTTTGAAGACTCCAGGTTGGACGTGACAAGATTTCACTTCTGATAATGGCTAAACCGATGCATCTGATACAGTCTGTCAGTTACGGCCTTAATTTACCCAGCTTTTTCAAAGGCAAGGAAGAGTGGATTAAAGAAATGCCTTATATTTGAGGTGTCAGCATCGGGACAAAAATCCTCATTTTGTATTGTGTATGGGCAGGTATGGCTTATGGGCTGTGGACAGGGATTTGGTGCAGGGCAGATGTTGAGTATATTGTGAAGCCCCTTCCCTCAACCTCGAATTTCTGTAAAGGTCAATATGTTCTCATTTAGTACATTTTTGTGTCTTATAGTGTAATCAATTATTTGACGCTGTTTCAAGAAAATAACCATTTTTTCCCCTATGTCTATTTGTAACTCTTTGAAGTCTGGGCCTTTTGCTGCACTATGGATCAGCTGGGGTATGTGAGAAGTACTACTTCTGCCCAAGGTGCCAAGGAGGGCTTGAGCAAGCCCGCTACTCCACAGAAGAACGCTTACGCGAGTCTCGTGCAAAAACACCACAGTGGCCGATTCCGGTCCTATTTGAATCACATTGCGCAGAAGATGCAGCTAGAAGACGGCATCTACAACGACCCTGGCTCGGATCTGGACCCACCCCTGAGGAGAGGCCTGGTGAAAGATAATCCAGCCAGGAACGGGTTGAATGTCCACAGCTATTCACCGGTCAGAGCATCTCACCTGGAACAGCCCATGCCTGGAGGCTTTGAGAATGATAAACCCCAAGCCTCTCTGAGCAGATGTCCTCATAAAAAAAGTACCATTGTTAGTCCAGAAGGAGACTTGGAGATGGAGGAAGACTATTACGTACATCAGCGTGGAGCTGCAGCTGACTTGTTAAATATGAACGATGCCTTGAGTGGGAGAGTATCGAACAGCCTGAGATACCGTGCAGCTCTGCAGAAGTCTTCTGGTTCTGATGAAAAGGACGAGGAGGACACGTGGAGGAAGAAACATAAGAAACAAAGCAGGTGTCCTGCCAACACAGATACAGCAGCTGGACACTTGTTGACTGAGCAGTTTAGTGAGGATGTGGTGGCAATAAATGCCAGGAAAAACAGTCACTTGTCTCCAGGTCAAGTCCAAGGTGAGTTCACACTAATGAACTGTTTGGTCCATTTGCTACAATTACTGTGGAATTGAATGTCATGTTTTAGTCATGAGTGAGTTAACGTGAGCCAGTTCTACTCTGTCCAAGTTAGTCAGCCCTTAGTTACCTGTGGGTGGCTTTGTCCTGGTTTACAAGTAAGCCATCCGGCATGTGCAAATGGCTTCATGTGGAGCCAGCGTGGTGCTGGCAGAACCTACTCCCTTGGCCTAGGCCCTGTGAATGTGGCTGTGCTGCTTCCAGGATCAGTTCAAGACTAGGAGAGCCCAATTTCTGTGGTGTAGAGTCCAAATTAATGACTATTGGATCTGAGCTGACTCAGGGCAGAGTCATGCTTTCCTCTGCATTGCCTCTTCTCTTTGGATCTGGAGTGCTGGTTTGCCTTTGCGGAAGGTCCAAGTCCAGCTAATACTCAGGGGCTAAGATGCCTGTATAATATCTCATTCCTGATACAGAGTCTTGACTCCAGTAAATTTTGCTGTTAGTAACAAAGAGACCGCATCTTGCAGTAGTAAAGTTAATGTGTCTCTCAAATGTGATGTTCAAGGCAAAAAGCCCACTTATGGAGATAAATAAAATTCTTCCTTAGGAAAAAAAGAACCCAAAACAGCATCAACAACCAACCAAAGCAAGGCAGTTTAAATTTGGTTTCTTAGCGTAATGGGTTAAAACTTCTTCTGAATGTTATTTATGGTGAAATACTTGGATAGTCTAATCTTATGAGCTACTACTGGAGGAAGTCATAAATGTCACCGTTTTAAATTCTCTGTAACAAGTAGAAAAGAGATCGATTTCTCAGCTGGGTAAGATGGGCCCGAGGCCTATCACAACTCCTGGCTTGGAAATCAAGTAAATGTTTAACTGCATCAGTCTTGCAAAACTATGCTCTATCACTCAAGGGTGGCAAGTAATATGCTTTTTACAGGGTTTGTGGTGTTTTTGAAGCTGTGACAGTAGATTATATGCTAAAGTTGGTAAACTTTCATGAGTTTGTGCAAGACAGATCATAATTAGAGATTTAACACAAGCAGATTATGTTAAAATTTGATGAGCTTGATTTACAAGAGGGCTTTTTTTGCCTGCCTCATTGTAACACTATTTGTTATGCTAGCCTGTTATAAAAACTTTGCTACCTTTCACCCTTAAGCTTTTGGAGCATAGGGAGGAGCAGCTAACAGAGATGGAGAGTTTAGAAGCCTTACAGTTTGTAGCCATGAAAATGATAGGTGCCTACATGGATTTTTAGTCTAAAATAAAAATAACCTGGCTTTCAAAAGCAAGCACCTGCAGTTCCCTCCTGTCCTAGCTGGGAGTCAGGTAGCACAAACCTTTTGAAAACTAGTTGTTTGTTTAGTGTAAAGACCTAGAGCAGAAAATGTTGACCCTCGTGTTTGACCTCCCAGGTGGAAAACTCACACTGTGGGGAAGATTATTGGAAAATTATTTGCTTAACAGTGACACCCTTCCTCCTCTTCCCCCTGTGTGCCTCCCCAGCCACCCTCCTGTGTAGCTGGGACTGGTTATGCTCCAGAACACTTGCAGGGATATGAAAACAGTTTCTCGGGGAGGAAAGAAATAGGAAAAAAAAGAGTTATGATTAAGAGAAACATCTTTTCTACTGTTCAGTATGAATATATCTTAGCACTCTTGTTTAAGCAAAATGAAGATTTTACAGTATGCAAGTGCTTAGGTATAAGAACTCACACATCACAGTACCAGATTAATATTTTCTCACTTCAAAGCTTGTCTTTCTCTCTTGATGCTGATATAAGTCATATTACTTTGCATAGGCAGGTAGGTGTCTGGTTTGATCAGTTTAAATCAAGGCTTGTGAAACTGTGATGGCAAGAATTGCTTCTGTCATAGCGGTGAGGCATATCATCTTTTCAGTAGTGACATTTCCTCACAAATTAACTCTGTTCAGCGTGTTGTAGGCTTTCCAAAAGGCTCTTTGAGCTAATCTGAAAGCCAAACATCTGTCTTTATATTGCTTCATTTCATTCTCCTCTTCTTAACAGCTCTTCAACTCAGGCTTAGCCATGGTCAGGTTTGCAATGACCCTAAAACAGACAGTACTAAGGGTTGAGAAAATCCTTTGAGTGCCCTGGGGCAGGCTGTGAGCCACAAGGGATGAATCCTTGTTAATGTCCTTCTAGAGGTGCAGCAGTTCCTGTGGCCTTGGGGGAATGCAGAGTGGTTTGGGGAGCCCCAGGCAAGTGTCACTTACCCCGATGATGTGTTGCTGTCCATGGGAAGCACTGAGGATTGCCTTTGATGTTCTCTATTGTGAGGCCCCAAGATGAGGCTTGGGAGATAGAAATAATTTCATAGCAGGTAGTTAGGACACTGCCCATGGCAGTCTCTTCTGGTTGTCTTAAGTGTTGGTCTTCCTCAGTGACTTGCCCAGCTCCTCTGATGTAAGAACTTTGCAGTTGAGAACAACCCTCTGTGGTCCCTTGTCTGAAACGTGTGACGCAGCCGTAGAACTGCATCTTGGATTCACTCTACAGTATCAGCAGTCTCAGATTGGGGAGGACGAATCTGCATATAGACATGTTCCACAGATCGTTGCTCCTTTCTGGGTGACTGTAACCTCTGCAAGGAGAATTGCCATAAAGCCTCCTATTCTGAAGTTTCTTCTCAAACAAACCCCAATAAAATTGAAAATAATCCTAAAATACCACTTTAAATTGCAATGCTTATAGTTTTTCATCTCCTACAATTTCCATGCTGGTATTTTTCCCTAAATCTCCAATCCCCTAGGTTCTTTGGGTGCTAAAATTTGATTAAACTTCCTTAACAGAAAGTTTTTTATGAAGCCCCCGGGTTGTTTTCTGGTTTTGATCAAAGGCTCTAAGGGTTTTCCCACTTCAATCCAGAGTTAGTCATCAAAATCTCTTTTCAGACTGACATGTTTCTGTCATAAAAGGGCTTAAAACCCCTTTTTCCTTGACGAGAGAAGTACTGACTCTGTGGCATCTGTCTGTCACATGCTAGTAGCTGAGATTTCCATGGCTGCTAAGTGGAACTCCCATCTTAAATATCTGTGATGCATTGCTTTATCAGTAAGCACTTTAAACCAAGCTGTGTGTTTTATTCAGGACAGCAAGGTTTTGATTGCTTTTTGAGTACGTGCACTTCTCAGGCTGTTTTTGAGGGTATGTTGCTGTTTGATAGCACATTCCTGAGTCTGCTGGAAAGCCTAAAAACCAGACATCTGCAGAAGAGAACTGCCCTCCAAGCGTGGAGTGCAGCATGGTCTTTGGGAACATCATCTCCCAGCCGCGCTCAGTTTCAGAGGATCTCAGGAGCTAGAGTACCTGGGAGTGAGGTGGCTTTATTGATGCTGAAAGCTTGGGTGGAGCAGGATGCTTGTGAAGGTTGATTGCTATGACACAGATTCAGATTTTGCAGGGCTGGATATACAATCTCAGTCTGTATCTGCAGACAACCTCCTTGGGAAGGATACCACCACCAGCTTCACTAGATAGCCTCCTGGGGCTCCTCTCACTAAAAGCCTCACAGGTTTATGATGTGTTGGAGGTATCTTACCCATCTGTCAGGGTCAGCATGCCCCCTGAGTAGAAACAGACAATTCCTGGGTAACAACATGCCTCATCTGAAACAGCGTAAGATTTCCGCGGCCCTTTCTGATTTATCATCTGTCTGACACTTGGCATTTATTTGCCCAGCCTGTGATACTTAACCAACTTGGGCAGCTTCCACAGAGGAGTGTTTCTGGCAAGCAGGCTGGTGTTTAGCATTGCAGCTTTAAAAACAATTGTTGCTGTTGGATGGCTGGTGGTGTGTTTGTGGCTGCAACCCTGACATTTAAAAGGTTCGGAATAGGTAAAGGAAATGTCCTGGAATGGCTTTCCTGCATGTTTGATGGGCACAGCTGGTCAAGAAATATCCACCTTAACAAGATGGCAAAATCTTAGGGGTTTGGTCTTTCCATTGTAGACTGCAATAAATTTTGTATTTGTCTTTGTTTCTCTGGGGGAACTTTGGAAGAAGAACTACAGCTTCTGCTTTTCCCTTCTGTTAAGGCAAATTTAAGATAATGCTACTTTTTAGTGGTGAGTCTTCCCGTTCTTGTGTGGTGAAATTCAGTACTTAAGAATGCTGTTATCTCCCTATCTGGCACCAGTAAATATGAGCCAGTGATCTAGTAAAGGCCACAGAATCAGCTCAATAAATGGAGAATGTTGGTTGCTGTGGAAATCGTTAAAATGTAGCTAATCTTGTCAGGTCCAATGTAATGTTCCTTAGATGACATTAATCATAGTAATAAGATATGGGAGAGGAGGGAAGACTGGATTTACTGTATAGCCCCATCTGAGAAACACATGAAAAATAGAATGCTCCTTTCTCTAATGGTTTAGGTACGTCATCACAAACATAAATTTCTCTCTTGCTTTTGATAGAAAAAATTATTGCATTCCTGAATCTTGTGCAACTAATTTTTTTGGCTAACATCAGCTATAGTATGTGAGTTAATATCTGATGTATCCTCTCTCGGGGAGATGAGATCCTGCCCTTGCAAGGACTGTGGGTTTTGTATGTGATCTAATAACTGTCTTCCGTGCCCTTTACTAGAGTCCTGAGCACACCAGGCTGCAGTGGGACGAAATTCTGCAGCAAGAACCTTGCATTTGGCAGCAAAGCTCTAATCTCCATGAATTAGCTTCCTTCACCTCCTAGGGCTCATGTGAAAATGCTCATCAGTGGTAACACTTGTTGCTGTTAACCTTTGTTGTTGGTTGTTTGCTTTTAAACTATGTGTTTCCTTCTCTTTAGCTCCACTCTCTGAAGTTAGGGCCCCGTTATGTAGCTCAGATAACTATGCCTGTTAGTTTTGTGGTCCTAGGAAAATAATTGAATTAATTTTTAATTAGTTCTAAGTATTTTCTTTAATGTGACTTGTCAATTTATGCAACAAAGGTCCTGTTGAGCCCCCTCAGTGTCAGTTTCTTATGAGATTAGGAGTTTGATGATAAAGGTGTGAGTATGAATGTGAGTGTGTAGTAAAATCACGGTGCATGTGTAATGGTTTAAAAGCTGTTGAGCTGAACGAACTAAATGCAGCAATAAATTGAGAATTGTTACCAACAGGTATGTCTGGTTTCTGCAGTGTCATGTTATGACCCTGTGCTGTTTAATACTTTTGTCAATCGTCAGGAAGAAAACAGACAAGTAGGATTGAAAGTTTTTTTGGATGACTTGGAGACCGCGGGGAGTATCAAATAATGGGGGCAGTTACTGGCAGCCGTCTGCATCACTTGGTGGACTGGGAGCAGGCAAAACAAAATCCATTTATCGGGCCAGCATAGAGCCATGCTATGTCTATATGCTATGTCTATGCTCTATGTCTATGCCATAGAGCAGTGCGAGGAACCCAGTGTGGGAAGCAACAGCTTGGAAAAAAGTTTTCAGCTTTTGATGGATTAATCAGCTGAACCCCTCCTGTGAAATGTGGCCAAAAGGGTAATGTATGAGCATGGGAATTGGAAGATGGAGTATGGACTGCGTGTGTCTGGCACGACGGTAGCAGCAGCTTCTGGAGTATTGTATCCTGTGGTGATGCCCTCTGTTAGGGGTGGATGGTGATGAATTGATGAATACACAGAGGACAGCCAGAAGGAAGATTAAAATGCTGGGATCATGAGTGAATGATTTGAGGAACTCTGCTTTACTTATCAAAGAGAGGCATGGGGGAAGGGAACTTTCAGTAAATTGCCTACATGGGGAACAGATGTTCAATAATAGGCTACTCAGTTGAGCAGATTATGATATAACACATTTGAGGCTAAACAAATCCAGGCTTGAAATACAGCATGATTTAGCAGTGAGGGTAAATGACCGTTGGAACAGTTTTACCAAGGTTTGTGGTATGTAGACTGTTACTGGCACGTTTAAAAGTCCTGATAACAAATTCTAGCCCCCAAATGCTCCAGTTCACACAGGAATTAATTAGGAAAAGCCCTCTGTCCTCTGCTGTCTATGAGGTCGGCCAGCCTGCACAACCCAGTCAGCTCTGGCCCGTTGTTCAGGTACTCTTTAAAGTGTCTCCTTTGCCGCAGGTACCCAGGTAGGTGGGACAGATGCTTTGCAGCTGGGTTCAGTGCCTAATTGTGATTCCTCTCCAGGCCATAGCTCCTGCAGGGCTTTCACTGCTGCCTGGCGCTCCAGCTTCTGCTACTGCCTCCCCTGTTCTATGTGCTGGCGTCCATCTCTTGCTCTCCCACCTCAAGCCCCCTGCTAACTAGCTCCATGAAATGCTGTGGGCTGCATGTCCCTAACTCCCTCTTGTGGGGAAATCTGAGCTACAGAGAGTCAAAATTTGGCTGGGACAGGATGGAAAACAAAATGTTGGGATCTGTTGCATAAAATAATGTCTTCTGTAACAAAAATAAAAAATTTCCAGGGTGCTGAAGGAAAATGTCAACACCAGCAGCTGCAGCCCACAGATGTATGGGGCAGGTCATGCCTTGGAGAATATTTCAGGCTCTCTACAGATACAAGCCTGCAGCTATAATGCGTTTTTCTTTAGTTTGTATGGTTTTAGGCATTTTTCCCCCATAGTACTAAGGGTTATGAATTGTGTACCTACTACACTGAATGGGCGGTGTGGGGAATGGTTCATCAGCAAGTTGTCTTATTCTGCAGCATGTTTGGTAACCTCAGGATATGTATGAATGTGAAAGCAGTTCTTTCATTTCTTCAGCTGTTAATGTCTTCTAGTACAATAGCACCTCCTGTCACGTATTCTGCCTTTCAAAGCCTCTTGACTTCCTCTGATCTTTGAGCAACTTGCTTCCCTCAAACTACTGAAGCCCAGAGAAATCAAAGAGAGAACTTCCGCAATATTACGTTAGCTGAAAATGTTTTTCTTGAAGTCTTGAAGAAGCCTTTTTGCAGCGTAGTTGCTGGATAAAACAAAGAGCGAAAGGTATCGTGGAAGATGGTTTGGGAGGATGGAAGGACGAGGGGGCAGTGGAAGCAGCCCTGACCCACATCCCGAGGCAGGAGCGGAAGCCTGGATGAGTGCAGTCATCAGGCGGAGTAGGTAGTTAGGAGGTCAGGAGCAGGGTGGAGCAGGTTCACAGAGAGTCCTGAAAACCAGAAGAGCTGTATCCCCTCCCTGACAACGCCGCTGTGCTGCTGCACACAGCTGGAGCACAGTAACTATTTTGATAAACTTTTAGTCTATTGCTACTAAATGAGTTTCGTCACCAACCCTTAGTTCAGAGCCTGGAATGGTATCTTTGGCTCTTGTGCTCTTGTAGTATTCCTACAACACAAACCCTGCTGAGGAGTTGAATAAAACTGCAATTACTGTCTGAGTTACTGAAGTCAAAATCCTTTAAGCATCAAGATGCTTAGAAGTGTTTTGGAAGAGGAATTGTGGTGTTGTGGGCACATGATCTTGGCGGTCAGGAGCGGTTTCCACAGTATTGTTTTCCACAGCAGAAAGAATCCATTGTGCATTTTTCTTCATTTCAGTTTTTCAAAGCATAGGTGGTTTCAGAAAGCCAACGTCAGCAAGAACATTTTCATTTTCCCTAGTTCCATACTGAAGTTTAGGGGCATGCAGCACAAGAGTTTTAAATAAGCATGTGCAGCTTAAAGCAGAAGAGTGGTGGCAACATGTGCTTTCCACCTCATTTTCATGGGTGTGGAAATGAGCATCTGCCTCTGCTCCTGACTTTCTTGAGTATCCATGGACATGCCACTTCACTTTTTTACTACCTCCATCTCTAAATAGGAATGTTTTTTCCTCAGCAGCTTGTTGTAAGAATGCTCAATGTCTGGATCTTTTACAACCAGCTCCAGTGGCACAGTCACCTCCAAAAGCAGCTCATGGCTTGATGAACTCCCTCACAAACCATGGCAGCCTCTATTTCCCCATCCGGGAGTCACTGGCTGGAGGGCAGGCTGCCTTTCTGCTGGCAACTTGTCCCCCATGTGGCAAGGATTCCCTTTGTGCTTTTTTTTTTTTCCTTGGACATTCAACTCTTCTGTGCAGATTTTGGCAGGCTTTCTGCCAAAAATGTTTAGAGAATCACCTTCTCCAAAGAGGCAGGGTGAGAGCACTCTCCAGATTTGTTCCCGGGTTCCCAGATGGCTCACAGCCGGACTGTGTCCTGGTGCACGAACACAGTCGTGCTGGACAAGCTGCTGGCTGGCACAGGCGGAGGAGCTGTGTTACGCTGTACAGGGTTGCTGGCTACCAGTTGGGCTGTTGCTAGGACCGGTTGCTTTGAATCGCTCCTGAAGTCACGTTTAAGAGCTATGCGGACAGGCCTTCACTTTAAGCGCTGTCTTCTCATTTTATTTTGATTTGTCTTGACGGTGGAAAGTTACAGCTCAGATTTACACCGTGGCTGGGCCCTGGTGGCCCATCGTAATGGGTCAATTAGTGGAGACGGGTGGGCATGGGAGCTAGTTCTGGCAGCTGGATTTCAATACATCATCCACTCAGTTCAGGATATTTGCATAGAATTTACATTTTGGCTGAGCCCATGCGTGTAAATGTAGGTCTGCATTGTTTCTCTTCTTTGAATGACTGTTTAATTAACTTTAAACTTAATTATGCAATCTGCCATCTGCCAAAATCCCTACAGTGCTGTCATATCACCGTCCTTTTCCACTTCTGCCACGATGCTCCCTTTCCCGGAAGTTTGCCCTGCTTTTCAATCGTGAAGACAATTTCAAATCATTCACATCCTTGGTTATTTTTGAGGAGGACACACAGCAACACAGTAGGAACTCCCCTTAGCCCTGTGGTCAGGTTTGGACTGAGCTCAGGAGTGTGCTGCAGAACCTCCAGTTTAGGTTTCTTTGAGTTAACGTTTCATCAGAGAAGAAGGATCTTTTTTTATTTTATTTTTTTTATTTGCTCGTGATAAGGAGAATGTGCTCTTAGATTTTTCTCTTAGACCCCAGATTGAGCATCTGAAATGCTGCCTACCAGGTTTATCTCCTGAAAGTCTCTTTGCTGCAATGAAACCTCGCTGAACTGATAACGTATCTCAAAGTCTTGCCTTTCCCCTCCTACATCTCTAATGAATTCTTTCCCATGACATCCTCATTTCTCTCTCTTGCTTTGTCTTTAATCTTGAGCCATCTACTTTATTTAACCTCTTTGCTTCAAGATACTGTAAAATGCATGGAGGTGGTTCTGTTCCAAGGCTCGGAACTCATTGAATTAATTCTTGTTGAGCACCTTTGAAGCATGGCTGTCCCTAGCACAGGCTGGAGCGGAGCTAAGCTCACGGGGAGCGTGGTGGATGGGTTTTGGTCCTGTTTGTGTTATTGGGGCTCTAGCACAGAGTTTTGCTTGAGGTATCTTCCAAGGAGTGTCTTTTTTTTTCTTCCTAGTACAGAACTCTTTCCCTGAGCAGCTATACCAACATCTGTCTTCATGTTTTTCCTTTTAAACAAAATAGAACAAAAAAGTACTTGGCTATTACCATTAATTAGATATTTAATCTCTTAAATCTGCAAAAATATTTTGCAAAACATAAATAGCTAGTTAACTTCTGGCCTGTCTGTGACCAGTGTTTTTGTTGACATAACTTGTGTTTGAGATCACTTTAATAGTGTTTGTTGGTTTTGCCTGTTGTTTTTGCCTGTGTGTGGTAATTTGATCCCAGATATTGTAGTAGTCACTTAAGTGCTTGGAGTTTTTGAGTTAGTCACTTATATAATGTGGCAGATGCTGGATGTCACTAGTGCATTAGAAATTAAAAACAACCTGACAAACGTATTTTGGCTTTTAAAATTTGAGAGGAAATTATTTTAGAGGCTTCTTTGAACAGCAGAAAATATCAAATAGCTTTTAAATTGCCTGTTTAAGCATATGAAAAGTGAAGACATGGGGATCCTAGCAAAACCTCCCTGATGTTAATGCGGTTTGTACTGGCAAAGCATGCTTTTGCTAGTAGAGTTTATTTGACTTTGGGGAATGAACTGAATAGTTGCCTGGTACAGGAGTGTCAATACCAGGTCTGTGCCTGTCCAGAGCTACCAGCCCGGAACTGCGTCCCCCCAGCTCATCAAAGCTGGCAGAGTCGGATTCACCGGAGTACCTGGGATGGGTTGTTCAGGGGCTATGTAGGAATCAGGATTTTCTGAGTCCCAGATGTCTTTGCAAGTTGAGGCAGAGTGTCCATCGGCTGAACTCTTGTATGGAGACTGTGAATACACTCTGTTACACATCAGCATCTGTAGTGGCTCATAAAGTTGCAGACAGGACTTCTTAGCAGGTTGTGGAGAGTATTTGTTTGCTAGAAGACCACATTTGATGCTTTGCCAACTCTGCCAGGAGCCAAGGGCCAACTTGAACTTGCAGGTCTGTAAGGTGATGCCTTGAGTTGTTACATGGTTGGACTCCTTAATTCTCTAGTAAGGATGAGCAGGAACATGCTTTATGTAGCTTTCTTGCCATGCTTAACCTAGTCTGACTTAAATGGGAGTGTAGGACTAAGCAGGGACTGACGTCAGAGCAGTTCTCGTTGCCTTTAGCTGGTTAATTCCTGCTTTTGGAGGTAGGGCAGTGTTGGGTGACCCTTCGTTTGGGAGCTGCCGTGCCTTCTAGCTCATGGGTGTATCCTTACAGGGTTTTACGAAGTGCATAGCTGGGTTGTCTTGAAGAATTAAATGTCAGGGAATCTCTTGGAAGATTTGAAGGAAATTGCTTGAAGTCATTGAAACCTGTCAGCAATAAAGTGAAACATTGGAGAAATATGGACAAATATTTAGTAACCATGTTTTGAGAATGTCTCATTAACTGATAACAAATTGTTCTGTTGCATGTTATCAGTGGGGATATGCTTCTGTTTCTTCTCACGCTTATACTAACTGTAAAGCAGGGCTATTTGAAAGATTCCTTTGTGTATCTAGCTCACGATCTAATGCTGGGAAGCAATGGAGTATCTTCTTAGCAATAGCAGAGTTAGCGGAAGTGTTGATGCTCAGTCATGGGCTGATAAACATAAGTAGTAGATGGAAATATTTTGTGTTGGAAAAGTTTGTAACAGTATTGTTCCATCCAACTAATTTTATTTTTAAACATAAAAGGAACCGTTATGTGTCGAGATAGCTGTCAGTGGGGTGAGAGTCCTAAACCCGTAGAGGTGTTACCAGCACAATTGTTAGCTTTCACAGTCCTGCCCACCCTGGGGAGCTGGGTTAAACATAAATAATGTAGATAGTAACAAGGCTGGAAGTTCAGTTAGACATAAAACGTCTAGTGATAAGGTAGATGCCCTTTGACAGGAAAGGGGAAAGCCATACCAAGATGTCCATATCTTGCAATTCACTTAGATCTTTCACATAAAACTAGTTCTTGCTGGATCCTGGATGGGAGGTATGCAAGAAGTCATGGATGCGCTGGTGAAAATTCAGTGAGGAATACTTTTTCTTCTGTGCTGGTAGTAATCAAATAGCTTGTCAGGTGTTAGAGGGCAGTGGTAAAAGTTTTATTTGTGGTAAATAAAATTGAGAGTCTTGGTTCTTTTTTGCGTAAAACAATATGCAAATTTTAATATAAAATTAAAGACTTTCTGGCCTTGCTCACTTCATGTTTAGCTGAACATTTTAGTTGATTTAGTTGACCATCTAGTTGATCAGCTGACTAATAGATGTAAATTTAATTAAATGCAATACTTCTCAAAACCTAAACTATAGAGTGAATTTGTATAAATTATGTCAAAATAAGGCGATTTAAAACTCTAGCCTCCTCTCGTATGGTAAGCCAGATCAATTATTCTGGGAAGCTGCCTGCATGCATTTTTTTATTCCAAAATAAGAAAAGATTAATAGGTACTTAGATTTAAAGACCAAAATGTGCCATTGCGTGATGTCATTGTTGTTGTGACGGAGATGAAGTGTGAGTCTTTGGATTCTAGATTGAGCTTTAGTGCTCTGCTTCCAGCGGAACTCAACCAGCCACTGCTGCCTGCACTGGGATGCTGGACTGGGCTCCTGGGTTGGAGCCAGTCCCCAGCTCCATCCTTTTTGCTGCTTTTCCTGGTACCCCAGTTGGGAATAAAAGTGAGTCGCTGGTTGTGGACTGTTCTGAAAGCCCTCAAATGCCACCTGTATTTCTTTTCATGCCTGTCTAGCTGTGAAGATGGGAGTTGTGTGTTTTTACTTCCCCCAAGTGTTTTCTCTTGGCTAGTTGAGGCAGTTCCCTACTCTGGCTGTGGAATTGCCGGTCCTGTTTAGTTGTCCATCTGTCACCTTTGTAGACAGCCTCCTTGATACAGCTGTTAGGGTTGTTTCAACCTGTCTCCCTGCAGAGGACTTCAGGTAATGGACAGTCAACCACCTTTCCTCAAAGTGTCACTCCTGTATTATTTTCTACCGGAATGGTAGAACATCTAGAAATCCCAGGGCAAGTGGTGGCTGCGTCCACGGAGGGCAGCTGTACGTCATCTGTGTAGCCAGATAAACATACCTGAACACGTTGCATTTGCTGTGTGTTGCAAATACAGGTGTTCCTTGCATTAGAATTGCTTGAGTGGTTCTGTGCGTGCATAGTTTGGTGCATTGTGGTTGATTCAACCCTCCCGTTAGGAGATACCAACCACCCTCTGCTTCTAGTCACTGCATTTTAGTCTCCCTTCTATTAAAGTTGTTTTTAATTTTTATTGCTATTTATTTAATAATTTAGTCATTGATTATTATAATGCCTAGAATGTGTTATTACTTTATGTGACATCTTACCCAAAGAGATTGTGTTATGTCTTACAAATCACCCAAGTGTAACACCACAGAAAAAGTAAAACTTCAGACACAGCTGGTGCTGGAATAGAGTTTTACTAAGTTAGTGATAGCAGTTATTTCAGAAAGCAGAGTCTCAATATATCATATGCTGTCTATTAGCATTGTCACGTTACAGTTTGCTTTGTGGAATGATGTCTATTTATTCATCAGAATATTAATGCCGGGCAGCAGGGACAGCAGGAAAGCCCATCATGAGAAGTGTTTCTAACTTCCAGTTTTAGGGGACAGGTGCATTACAGAAGCAAATATTGAATCTAGTTCAAACAGACGAGCTCTCTTTCTTTTAAAAGGAGAAATACAAGAAATTAGGGTCATGCAGAATTCGATGTGTTCCAGTTGAATGCCAGTTGTGACAGTTGTCTGTGGCTTTGTAACAGGGGTGGTTTTGTTTAGCCATAAACATCACGGTCAAATACTTACCCAAAGTGGCTGTGTGTAAACTGGCTTGCACGCCAGCTGTGTCGAAGCAGAGTTTGTTCGCTTGAGTAAATTTTTTTTCTTTGAGTTTATGTCCGAGTCTGAGCAGATGAAAAATCCCTCTGGAGAGCAAGCCAAAGGCTTAAGTGTTGAAAATATGCAAGTGCCTTTCTGTGTGTCTACCTTTCAGCACAGAAGGTGCTTTTCCACCCTTTGCTGTTTCTGTGCATTATTTTTGGCAGTAGTAGCCCCAAACTTTCTGAACCAATGGCCATGGCAAGTGTCGAGGAAGCTCTGTTCTGCAGTGGCTAATTCCGGCTCTCAGCTCACTTCCCAACTTGGAAGACATTTTTTTCTCCTTTTTCCCCTGCATTTTAATTTTCCACTGTTTTTTTTTCAGCTCCTTCTTAATTACATGTTAAGATTTAGCCTTCTTTTTATCCCAAGTTCTTTAATTCATAGTAGTATTTTCTGTGACTTGCTGTCATAGAAACAAGGGCTTTAGAGGACCTTATGAGCTCGTGTAATCCATTTCACTACCTCAAGGAAAAAAAACCTACTCTTTTTAGACCAAATCTGGCAGCCGTCTGTCTCGCCTATTTTTAAGAACCTCCAATGAAGCAGATTGTGTGACCTCTCTGGGTAATCAGTCTAGCACCTTGCTGTTTTAATACTGTTCCTAAGATCTTGCCTGTTGCAGTTTAAGTCAAATTCCTTCACCAAAATGTCTCTGAAAACCCTCTTCAGAGCAAACTGTGTTGCCAATTCAAAAGCTGTTCTGCCCAGATCACTCTAGTCCATGCTTTGTTTCGCTGTCTGTTTTTGAGATTAACCTCTTGACCCTTAGGGCATTTGCAAATCAGTTCATTAGGCATTTGCAAATCAGTTAATTTTAGTTCTGTCTCATTGTGTGATCCATACAGGTAGTATTGCCTCGTTCACATCAGTTGAAACCTAAATTTGTGGCTGTGCAGTGTTACAACTGCAACCTCCTGTGGACAGTCCCCTTCCTGAAAGCATGTGCAGAGTATGACAAGCTTGGTCCTGTAGAAAAAGGCTGAGCTACGTTGTCCTTATCCTTATCATCCCTGAACACAGAGGCCCCCTCTTCATTTCAGCGTCCCATTTGGAGACACTGCTGTGACATTTATTCTCTTCCTGGGCTGGTCTGAGCCGGCACATTGAGTTGTCCCTTTGCCTGTTTTGGAGTCTGCTCTCCTGAACTAGGAGAATCCCTCTCTCCTCTTGCTGATTTGCCATTATATATGGAAGTTGCTTTTTGTCTGTGACTGGGTAAAGTAGCAGGTTTTTCTTGTTGTACCATATTTTTAGAGATCTCTGCTTAAGTACAGCTTTTTAAACATTTTTTTTTTCTCACTGCTTCCTTTTAATTCTATGAAGCAATCTGCGATTTCATTTGTGAAGGATACCATACGTAAAAAAAATTTGCCTTGTAACTTGGATAGCCCCATAGCAAATAAGTTGGCATTGCACGTTTTTCTGACTTGCAGGTACAAGCTTGGACCCAGGGAGCGTAGCCAGGAGGGGCTGGAAGGCAAAGCTGTGATGACATGTTCAGTATCCAGGTGGAGGGCCAAGAGGGCAGCTGCGCGGTGCTGGGTTGCATTCCAATGTGCTGATCCGTGGAACAGCGTTGGCATACGCTTTGGAAGCTGCTGCTTGCTCTCCTGGCTGTAGGGAAGGGGCTGAGGTGATGGCAGGGAAAGAGGGGTGAGTCTTTGCAGAATATTTTTGTATGATCGTGGCCTATTCTGAGCAGGCTGGATGTTTGGAGCCTTGACATTTCTTTGCGGTGTCGTTGTGTACCGTGCTGCCTCTGGTAGCACAAAAGTTAATTACTCCGGGGTGGGTTGTTGAGATTTTTTTCTCCTTTATTCCTGAACTACTTAATTAAGTCGTAGGGAAGTTATATTTTCTCACTACTTGGGGGCTTAATGGGGTGGAGGTAGGGCTTTGGAAACAGTTTAACAATTTCACATTTTATATGCTCTAATGAATTTCCCAGAATTTTGGAAGGGTTGTATCCAACTTTAGTATCGTAATTTCCAGAGTTTTATTTATGCTAAAATAAGTTAGTGGTGGGTTAAGAGGCACAAAGAGCTAACACATTACAAATGAACTAACGAAGACATCGTTTCTTTTGGATAAAGAGCATGACTCACAGTTGTGACTTGTACTGAAGTACTGCAGACCATGAGTTTCATCAGGACCACGAGCTGGCAATGGGGTTCCTCTTCCCTCCCCTGTTATTTCAAACCTGTGTTTGATTTCAGGTGCAGAAAAGAGAGGGTTTGCAAGGACCAGAAACAACTCTGAATCTGCAAGAACTCCCCAGAACTTCGATAGGAAGAGGCAACTCTCTGAATCGCAGACAGAAACAATGAACAATTCAGACAGCAGAATAAATCCTAGACAACTAGGAACTCCCAGAGGTATTAAAGCAGAGTTCATACACGCTTCAGGAATAAGCTGCCTTGAAGCATGTGCTCAGCACTATTAAAAGATGGGCTTGTTTGAATGCTCTTAACTCTAAAATGAGCTGTAAAAAACTGTTGATTATGTGTAAAATATTATTATTCCAGACTTTTTGGTTCTCTGAAGTCAGATGCCTGTATTTCTAAGCAAACTGTTCTCAGAAGTTCAACTTTCAATACAGAGCCTCTGTACAACTGCTGTTAAGATACATAGACAAGTTTGGTGGGCAAGATAACACTTACGAATTTTTGTTTGCAGGAGGATCCTATACTGCTGTCCCAACATCAGGTGATAGAAAGAATCGAAATAAACCCACTCGAGGGAGGAAGAAGAGTATATTTGAAGCCTACATGTCAAAAGAAGATGTTTCAGCAGGACTGAAAAGGGGAGAGCTAATTCAGGTGCCTGGAACATACAACGTCCGTGATCTTGTGATAAGTCTATGGAAATCACAGGCAGTTGTTGGAAATGAATGTCAGTTGGTTGCATGAAAAGGAATTGATGTACCACTTGTAGGTGTTAGAGGAAGATTTTTTTTTTCCCTTTCTCAGGAGGTTCTACAAGTGGAGTGAAATGTCTTAAGTTCAGCTAAAGTATTGGTTTTGGTTTGCATGTTCTGTAAAATTCCTGATCCACAGTCATGGTGAATTGCAGAGTTCTGGTTGGATGGTCTGCTATCCATGATAGTCATTACTGTGGAGACACTTGCTTTTACGAATGATGCTCAAAACCACAGCAGGTGCTGCATCCTCTGTCAGTGTAAGTAAAAATGAATGCCCTTAACAAGATACTTCTTGCTGAAATTCCTCACAAAGACATTCATTAGGCCTCAGTGACGCAGTGCAGATGCCTCAGCTTCTAGATATATTCTTCTTTTTTTCAGTCTATCAACTCTTCCCAGAATTCTCCCTCCCACAAAAAAAAAGGGAGAGTGATGACATGGGTAACACTCATTTTACAGGTGTTAAAGATCAAAGATCGGACTTTGTGCTTCCATTTGGAGCAGGAAAACTGCAGCCATAATTAGGCAGCAATCCTCTGAATATCTAGCAAAATGTGGGGGTGGACTTGCCATTTGTGTGGGTAGCTGGATCTCAGAAGAAATTTTGTGTAAAAGCAGGCAGAGCTGAGATTCACTGAGGATTACAAGAGGATATTGTCGTAGAACCACTATTGTAGTACCATCCTCAGCATGGTGTAATGTTCTTCAGGACGCACCCGGTGTCCCAGTGAGATCAGACTGGCTGGGGAAAAGAGGCAGGCAAATGTCAGTGAGGGCATGATGGACACTCATGCTGAGGTGTCATTTACCCAAACACACACTGATGTATTGCTGTTTAATTAGTGTTGTAATGCTGGTGAGGTTGTTATGCTTATTTTCATCAATACAATTCATGATCTTGCTTTTTGTCTGATTTCTTGTTGTAATAGTATATAGTAATTCTTGTAACAGTAATTCTCGTATAATAATATAGTGGCATAATTTTTGGAGGTGTGATGAGGATTTTGCATATAAGACTGCCTGATTCTCTCCTGAAGACTGATCTGATCAGCTCTTAGCTTTCAGAAAAATGACACTGCGGCTGATAATCAGGCTGGTTCACTGGACTATAACCAGACCTTAGGCCAGGGCCTTTTTAAAGACCATCATAGACGTCTACACTGGAAAGCAAATGGCGAAGGAAGAAACGAGAGCCTCGAGCTGTGACTTCCCTCCATGGCTGCAGTGGCATATGGCAACAACTAAAGTTTCTGCCTTACTTTCAGGAGTGTTTTTGGCACCCGTTGTCAGTAACGCAGCCTGACAGCATTAAGTGTGTAGACTGCCTATGAGGTCGAGTGCAGCTGCAGATGAGGCACATCAGACTATGACTACTACCTGAGAATCCCATTGAAATGCGGAGTCCTGGGGGACCTGTGATTGCATGCTCTCTGGCAAAAGAATCTCTAATTCTTGTAAATGCGTAGTGTCTACTCCAGGTCATGTGCTGCATAACTGGAAGAGTCATATGTGCTTTCTTAGGCTGTATCTGTTTTCCTTTCATCCAGTTTCACATCTCAGGGAAACAGAAAGCTGTAGAAGCTGGATTTAATAATTTAGGGCTGTCAGGTCATGGGTATCCCAGCTCAGTATCTCTCATCATCTGCTCATTCATCGTTGTGGCCTCAACCAGGATAGGTGAGATCCTGAAAGCAGCTTTAGTGAATGAAGAAATATTCAGCGCTGCTCTGTGCAATGGCAAGAGACATAGTGAACAAATAACGTGCTGTGTTAATCCCCAAAAGCAGGGCATTGGTCTGGCATAGTAACCTGCAAAAATGCTCCACAGGAGCCTGCAGAAGAGGAGAATGAACTTTCTAGTCTGAATCTGATGGTCCTGAGCAAACTTCAGTGCTAGCCAGACAGAAGCATGACTCTGAGCAGGGGGCATCCCCTGGAGCATTCTGGAAGCACTGGATCTACATTTATTTGAGTGAGAACTGAGAGAGCTGTTAGAGACCCTACTGTGAACTCAGAGTGTTGCTGGACCCTGCAATGGAACTGCACAACTAACTGCTCCTGAAAGCCCAACCCATGGAAACTACCAGCAGCCGTGAAGATCGCTGAGATAAAATATGAGCGCCATGAAGACTAAGCAGTCCTAGATCAGGAAGAAGAAAAGTGTTATGTTTATCGGTGCTGACATCTGTCAGTAATACTAGTCTTAATGGCTTCTGGTACTGTATCTGACCTAGCTCAGTTGTTAAGTAGCATGGAGAAGTGTACCCTGTGGGATTCCTGGATTCATTTAATCATGGCATGTGTATGGAAATGTCCTTCCACAAGAAAGGGGATCTGAGCTTAGATGCTTAAGAGTGTGTAGACTTCCCACTTCTCTGCCTCAAACCGCCTGCAGTGAGCAAACACCAAACGTTGGTTGAAATCATGTCGGCTGGTCTGGAGGCAAACAAGATTGGATAAGTTCTGTGTAGATACGTAAGTGGATGGTGTTGGCTATACACAACAGATGAAGTCAGGTTATGTATTAAGGACCATTGACCCAAAGGACCATAATCATCCTGTGAAGCGCCAGCCAGAAACTCATGTCTGCCCCACGCCTCCAGCGTCTCCCAGACCCTCCCTGCAGGGCTGCTGGGGTCAGGCGGAGCGAGAGTGCGCAGCATGCGGAGGTGCAGAGACTCTTCACTGTTAAGAGAGTGTTTTTCCTTGGAAGGCTGTTCTTTGTGGGTATGAAGGCTGGGGTTTCCCTGGTTTTCATGGATTGGTTTTTCAAAGGCGGCCTTAGTAGCAAGCCTTGAACCCTGACCTTTTTTGGTGTTTCGTACATACAAACCCATCTAGGCATATGTGTTATGATAGCTGCTATAAACTGCTTGATTTGAGATGCTTGAAGTCTGAGCATTATCAGCCCTGGTTCTAACAGAGCAGCTTGAGAAATCACGACCCTTTTGTATCTTGCTGGGGAAGCTCAATAAGGTTAGAAACATTTTTGGCAAGGTTGTGTGAAGCTGACTTGAGTCATCAGAAAGTGTTTTAGAAACCTTCCTGCAAACCTTTCTCTTCCCTTTCAAAACAAAGGCATTACTGACATAAAAACACTGATAAATATAGCAGCTATTATTTGCAAGCTATTGTAAAATAATACAACATTAGTGTGACATCATGAGACTCTGCAGCCAGATACTCACCCCCTTATACACATATGAGAACAGTTGTTCATTGCAGATGGGGAGAGTGACTGGTTCCAGATATGATATCACAGCGTGAAATGTACAACATTGTAAATAGGATTTTCATAGGCACAGATAATAGGGCCCATCTGCTTTCTAAGATAAATTTTGGGAGTTCCTTGCTTAAAGGAAAGAGCTGAAGTATTTTAATGCTACTTGACGTAAGAATTCTAATGCTGATCATAATTAGGTAGTGCATATAAAATGCAGAGAAACCTGCTGCACTGTAAACATGGTAACACTTTGCTCCTCTCTGTGTTTGCCTGAGCTGGGCATCCATGTGCACGTAGCCACTCTGGCGCCTTCTGGGCCATGGACACAAAACCTGATTTTCCATGCGCATAATGGGCATTTGCACCTGGCTGATTGACAGCTGTCCTGAACTAGTCAAGGGGGTTCTATGGAGTAATGCAGGATATCCCCTCATCTGCTTTGTGCTGGTGGGTAGATGCTGGTATGGGAATTATTTGACTCCTTGTCAAGCAGAGCAACCCTCCCTTTGAATTTTTTCCTTTCTCTCTGTACCAGCTTTCTTTACTAACAGCGTATTGTTTTTGATGGCTGCTTCTGAGAAATAGAGGGGGGAAAAAAGGCCATTGAGAGTTTTCCATCAGTGGGTACCAGTTCTAATAGAGGCTGATGACAGCGAGTTAGTTCTCACTTTGCGTAAGCATAAAGTATCCCCAGGGTTGCTCCCAGTGGGTCGGCTTTGTTTTCGTGCTGTTGTCCTGGGTTGTGCCTGCCATGTGGCTAGTGTGCTCATTAATACTAGTTACGTAAGGCTCAAAATAAGACATTGCAGCAAAGTATTCAAGTAATGCTTAAAGAATATAGAGTATATGGTGCAGGTGTTTCCAAACTTAAGCAAATAAAAACAATGGAAAACCTTCATAAATCTGCAAATTCTTCTTCAAGGCAGCAAAACTTTCACATGTAATCAGCTTTATTTTCCTATCGTCTGAGTGTTTCCCAGAATACATAAAAAAATTATATGCCGCAGTAAATTTTTAAGGAAGCAATTCCTGTGAGAGGTTCCTATGATTGCTTAACACAGAAGTGCAAACAGATGGAATCTGTTCATATAACAAATTGGCCAACATTATTTCAAATACACAAGCGGAGAAAGTTTTAAAGTTTCAGCCCTAAGCAGATGCCTGTCTGAAGGCAGATAACTAGTTATGTTTCTGTAAGAATCAAATGCTGTCAATTTTAACTGGAGCCACCTGAATCACAATTCCCAGGACCCTCTTGGGATGGGAACGGCACTGTTGCATAGCCTCTAAGTCCTCGATTGGCTCTCCCTTTCTCTTGGATGGACCTGAGCGCAAGCAGCAAAACTGGTTGGTTTATTTTGGAGGGGTTGTGGGTTTGTTGCGGGTGACGAGCTTTGAGTTGGCAGATAACAAAACAGAAATAGATAGACCATGGAGTTTCAAATGTATTTAAGATAGCTTGACTTTAAATATGCTTAAACAGAATTTAATCCTGTAGACTTTAAATGTTTGTTTTTGGAAAATCCTTCTCATTCTTCTTTGGAAATGTTCTTTATCACAGAGTTACTGGTACTGTCTGTTTGCAGGAACAGCCTAAGCAGCCAGAGCCCCATAAGGCTGATATCTGCTGCCATGCAAGCTCAGCAGGTCAGCTTTTCCTCTTTCCTCCCATCCTCCAAAATAAGCAAACCCAACATTCTTGTTTTCCAAAACAGAGCAAAACAAATTGTTTTTATTGTCTGTTTGTTAACGAAATTGGTGGATGCTCAGCAGAAAGGGAAGGGAACAGGGAGGACTTGGATCCTCACTTCACTCAGTAGCAGCAGTAACTGGTGATTCAACATCTCTTTGATGACAGACTGCAGTAGATCAGCTTAAGCCTATCATGAAACTGCCTTTTGGCTTGAAATTGCTCGGATGCTAACTTGTCAAGAATTGAAATATATAATGGAAATTTAGATGTATCTCTTATGTTTCACAGTAGATATATTACCCACAGCTCTCTAATTTAACTGATGTTATATAAAATTAATAAGATTCAGGCATAATCTTTCTCCTTCTTCTCTTTTTTTTTTTAAGGGACCCTTGAGAATAAATCCTAAGAAGTACCATGAAGCCTTCATTCCATCTCCAGTAAGTGTAATTTTATAATGCTTTAAAGTTCATAAGTAAAGGTGCATTAAGATAGGAGTTATGCTGTGCACAAAAGGTCACTCAGAGGTGAATGAGTTGGAATGAATGAAAATGATCTGGATTTTCTTTTACATCAAATATTCCCAAACAAATCCTGCTTTTTTGTACCTCAAAGAACTGCTTACTTAGCTTGTGCTGAAATTGGGGATACCATGGGGTCTCACAGAAGCCAGCTGAAGTCAGGTTTGAGGACCACCAGATAGCGTAATCGGAAACCCTTGGTTTATGGCTGCAGAGGTTTTATAGATTTTCCACTGATTTAAGTTAATCTTCCCTCAACAAATATGCTCTCCATTTTCGATCTGCTGCATGAGCTAATTTGAAAAGTCATTCCAGAAATAATATGCGTGATTCCTTTTCATGTGCCCGCTTTTGCACGAACTGTGTCTTGGTTGGCTTGGGATGTACTTCTGTCACATGGGACTGGCTTGTGCTTCTCTCTTCTTTCGTTATTTTGACAGAAAAGAAGGGCTCTTGCAATTTCAGGGACTTCCAGTAGGGAAGGTGACCTCACAGCTGGCACAGCCAAAGCTTTTTGTCTGGAACTGACTTGGTCAAAATGTTACTGTCAATGAGAGAGAGTTTCATATTCAAATGTTTGGTTGATGTGGAGGAGAGAAGGCAGAGCCTGTCCTGAGACAGTGAAACACTGTTGTTGTCCCTGCTACCAACAGCACTATTGTTTTGGGGCTTGGACTGAAAGCCTTGAAATTCCTGGCATTGTCAGTTCATGTTGTTCAGTTGGGATAGTGTTTTGGAGCCCGCTTTGTTAGAGGAGACGGGACAGGAGTGGAGGAAAGATGGGGGTGCATGAAGTAGATTAACTAGAGGAAGAAGTACAGAGCAGCTCTGCGTGTGTAAGTGGGAAAGGAGCTGTGATCCCTCCTTTACAGGTGTCCTTGTGGGTGTGGTAAGTGTAAGCTGTTAAATGTATTCTCTGAAATTACAAAATGCAAGGTTAAATGAGAAATCCAGCTACTCACATGAGTTTAGTTGGATGTGAAGCTTTACCCCGAATCGCCCCTAGTGTCCAGCTGTTGCCTTGTGCAGTTGATCATTCACTGTTCTGCATGCTGGAATACATACATTAAGGAGGGTTAGCAGAGATCGTTATTTCAGCTATCTTTCTACTTTTCTGCCCTTTGTGGAGCTAAGTACCAGAGCCAGCCTTGTCTCTGATAACAAACAGAATCAACACCTGGATGAAGATGACTCTGGCTGGTGTGGACACAGTCCTCACTTTAAGACAGATGCTTTAGCTTATCTTTCGTATAATGTTATTTGCCATAATGGAGGGTTTGCAGCCTTCATGTTCTTCAGGACTTCCCATTGTTGCCAGATGCTGCAAGAGCTGCAGCTGTGAGAAATCACCCTTTCTCTCCTGCCATTGACTAGGGCACTGTACCCCTTTCTCTTCAGCTCTGACTTGGCTATGACTTCATGGAGTTCAAATGCAACAGCTGTTCACCTTCTAACACAAGAAGTCCCAGGGTGTTTCTTGTTGCAAATGTGCTGTCTCCTTGTCTCATTGCATGAAGAGTCCACCCAGAGAACAGACCTGAGCATTTAAATCTCTGCCTCGCATCTCGTGTCTTCCCTGCACGCAGTAGTGTGGTTTGAAATGACGGCATTGTCAATGTGAAGAATGATACTGCTGAGCGCGAGTGATGGAATGGCTGTGCTGTGCTTGTGGAAGACACTTCTGGAGCAGATGAAAGCACTGCAGATCTCCCTCTTGTCAGAGGTGGATAGAGTGCGCTGCCAGTGATAGTCACAGGTGGCCACGGGGCGGTGAAAGCCCTGTCTTGAAGCCATTGCGGCCAATACAGTGTATGCACCCCGAGGGCAGCTGAAACACTGCAAGTGATTGTGTTCTGTGGTGATTTGGTGCCATTTTAATTGCATTAGTAATCTGAAGTGCCAGCTGTGCAGAATAAGGAATGCTGAAGGAAAAAGCGGGATGCACAAGTGTTCTTGAAAGTGCGTGAGTTTGCCCAACAATCGTGAGCCTGAAGCTCAAGATATAAAAAATGTTTTTTTGGAGGCAAACCCAAAACTGACAGCAATTTCCTAATTACAGCTTTGTTGCAGGCATTGAAATTAACTGCTGTAAAATAGGTGTGCATACACGTATGTAAGGGTGAGTATACATATAAATATAGGGGTATATTCTTTAGGATGAGTGTGACGCTGCAATTCAAGACAAGACTCTTGCAGAATATGGAGATGCCGCTTTAACTAGGTGGTGTGACACATCGGGCAGCTTTACGGGATGGGGAAAAGGGTCTGCCTTGTGTTTTCTTGGACATGAGAGAAAGAAAAAAGTGTAGAAGAAACAAATTCTCGTGAATGCCAGCCTTTGTCCTGCAGCACAGAGCAGTTACAGGTATAGACAAAAAAAAAAGCAGGCATTTTCCTTAAAAAGTGACTTTGAACTTTTCTTTTTATGTATGTGGTGGATTTAGGGAAAGAGTTGGGGCAGAAGGAAGAGGGTGGGGAGAAATGAGGAATAAGACCATGTGTAAAAAATCTGGCTTTTTGAAAAGAACAGTTTCCAATTTGAATTATGTTGGTCCAAGAGGCTTTGCAATTTTTCTGCATCTTGTCATGGGAGGCAGCTTTCACACAGCTGTTGAGCTGCTGCTGCTTTTCTTTCTAAGAGTAATTTGGTCTCTTGGAGGACAGCCTTAGTTTCACATCATGGCAGGGTACTGCCGTTTTATTGTTTTGGTATCTAAGCAGAATAAGATATTTATGTGATATTAGGGCTTCATGTTTTCAGGTTATAAAAGAAGTTTTTCTTGGAGACTGAGCACACTGGTAGTTCTGATTGGATTTGACTCAGGAGTGTGTATCTGGGAGTGTGTATCTCAGAAACGACTACAGTTGTGATTAAGATTTTAATTCTTGTGAAGCTGTTTTTTTCAGTGAAGGACAATGAAGTACTAATCTAAAGAAACTCATCCCCTTTTCTTTTTTTGTACCTCAAAGCTATGCAAAGATAGTTCTCTCTAGAAAAACTATGTTGACTGCTAATGTTGATACTAAATGCTCACATTGTCTGACATGATCATGGCACTGTAAACAGACACATGGAATTTTTCATATACTGAATTATGGGGAAACAGGAAAGCAGTAAGAGCACTGCCAATAATTAGCCCCCCCAAAAAAGGACAAAACTGGCAATCCTTTAAAACTAAAACCTTTGTGTTGGCATCTTCAGGAAACTTCATCTTTATTCACCCCATGAAGAAAATCTTCCAAACTAAATCTAGATTAGCCGAATGCCAGACGTGTCTGGGATGGGTAATCATAGTGTGTACAATTAGTAGAGGCTCTTGTGCAAGGATGTTAACCCAGAGTATTGAAAGAAGGTGTCCTAACATGTCTGTTACGGTAAAAGATCTTCTGGCTTGCAGTTGGCATCTGTAGTCATCATTTTTTGGAATGTCTTCTAACATTAATTGTGCCAAATCCAGAATGTATGGTGTTAACTCATTTAAAAAAAAGACTGCATCCCCAGCCACTCTCCAGGCCACCTTCACAGACTGACCTGCTGATCCCAGAGCTGCACGTCCCTGCTTTCCCATCGCACCAGGAGAGCAGCAGGCAGCTCTGCAAGGGGCACTTTGCAGAGACTGTCTTGTAAACAGGTTCTGAACCATAGCTCTGAGTGCTTGAGTTGGGAACGTCATGTGTGAAGAGCTCTGAGTGCAGAAAGCTCTCTACCCATTCCCAAGACTAACTGCAGAGGAACTGAGCAGAGCTTGCAGACAATACATCTTGAGGGCTTGGCTCTATCTTGAATAAATAGTGTGGAACTACTGTGCTGGCACATACATATGAAGGAGCTTATTTGCTGAAAGATATTGCATGTTGAAGGGCATATGGTGAATCCATTTCATTTCTGTGCACAACTGCAGGATGTTTGTCTCACCAGGGTGTGTGTCTTTTTCGATGACAGTGTTTTAAACCTCATAACAGCCGTAATTTAATATGTTTTGGTCTGGAATTTATTTTTCTTCCTCTTTGACTAGGATGGGACTCGCGATATATTTATTGATGGAGTGGTTGCTCGCAACAGAGCCCTGAATGGTGACATCGTGGTAGTGAAACTGCTTCCCAAGGAGCAATGGAAGGTCAGTTCGGTACATTTTTCTGTGATTTGACAGGAAGAGCTTTTTACTGTTTTCTTCGCTAAACTTAGAGCCTGGGACAGGGAATAGAGAATTTCCTGCAAATCAAATTAGCTAAATTGTGGTTTATGCTGCTGTGGATTAAAACACTTGATCCATTACAATATTTGGAAAAAGTGATACCTAAAGTGTTGAACCCTCTGAAGCCTCTGAAAGAAGGCATGGAATGTCTGTCTTTATCACTGTACGGAGAAGTCTGATGACAAGGCTGGTTCAAAGCATGGTTGTCAAAGGTAACTTTTGATATATGTTATTTATCTGTCTTCATGCTGCGGCATTGGATAGCTCTGGGTAGGTGTTTGCAATTGCTCCTGTATTGGATAACTTGTCTCTTCCTTTTAGCTATGCATAAAATTAGTAAATGTGACCAAAGCATTTATTGACACATGTAAACATAAAACTACGTTATACAAAAGGCAATCATAAGTGGGATCTAAGATGTCATAGATATACCCATATACAAATATAGGGAAGAGGTCTGCTGCTATCTATGTAGCCTCTGAAAACCAATTTTGAGGGTCAAAACAAAATTTCTTTGATAGCTATTCAAGAGTCCAAATCAGAGTTCACTAAAGCTGTGATGATTACTGTATCTTTGGATCACCAAATCCATAGACATAAATTATATTTTGTATTAGGCCATTTCATATAGTTGGAAAAATTGAATAGTTTGGGCGCTTAGATCCTTTGCCAGGACCTACCAGCACAAGGGCTTATTTGTAGACTTGATAGAGGTTGCCTGAGCTGGAAGCTTCACCTGCAGTTTTCCATTTATATCTGGCTCTAAACTAAGATAATGCCTCTCTTGCTTATATCTTCATACCTTCATGTGTTCAACAATAATGTTCTTTTATCCATACAAGAGGAAGGGTTCAGAATATTTCAGCCTTTGTCCAGGACAGGGCTAATAAATAGAACTGGTGGAGAAGTGGTGTCTGACTTCAAGGAGGTAATTCAGACGACTTCAGTGTTTTGTAGTATGATTATGATTCTTCCATGGTGAATTTAACCTTGCCAAATGAAGTAGCTGGAACATGCCAGTTGTGTTTTTCAGCCACACAGGTGCTGCCCTATGAAGTCTCATTTTTTTGTTTCTTACCATCAGGAACTTAATCAGCGATGACATCCTTTTTCCCTTGCTCCCTGAATCTCTTGCTATGTGCTCGTGTTTGTATTAGTTCTTTGGGAAAGGTGCCACTAAGTTGCACTGAAAGATACTGCATTCTGCCAAGTAATTCATACTGATTAATGATAAACTGTCACAACCTATTTTAGGTTTTTCCATTTGTTTAGTCTCATGCTGCTGCAAAGCTGCCACATAGGTGTCTTGAGGGTTTTCTCCTTCCCATTGGGCCTTTGGAACAAGCTGAACAGCTTCAATTATTTCCTTGAAAAATGTAAATCAGATGTATGGTATAACTGGCACTCTCAGAGGAGACTTTACAGGCTCTGTACATATTGGTTTGTTAGGATTGAGATCTGCGTGCTGATCGTTTTTATGGTTCACTATTCCCAGCCCATTAGTCTGTGCTTCACCGAGAACTGAGCTGGGTCTTTTGCTGCTAAACCTGTCTCTTGCACAAGATAAGGTTGCTGGCGGGTCTGTCTCTTCTGTGTTTCAAGCACCCTGGATGGCTCCCAGGTGCTTTGGGGAAAGATCTTCCCATTCCTAGGACAGGTGATTCCTGCCATGGACCTCTTTGTGCAAAGTCACAGTGTGAGGGCTACATCCCAGTCATGGCAGGATCGACTTAGCTGGAACCTCGGTTCAATTTATGTAAATTGAGGAGGAAGAGGGAAAAACCTTTGGTAGAACTATGGGTTTTGTGTAGGGAATCTGTGTGTTTGCTTGAAGAATTGAGAAATTTAGGAGCTGCCCTGTACCCACTGAGTCATTCTTTGCAGGTCAAGAGCCTGTGAGAGAAAAAACACTGTCTGGAGAGCAGTTTCTCCAGGGATATACTGTGTTCTGCTGAGCCTGTAATGGTGATCCCTTACATACAGGTATAAATGCCACAGTGAAACGTGAGAGAATGTTGAAATACTCTAGATGTGTGGTTATGCTTTATATAATACCTTCTTGAGAGGGACAGCAGTATTTTCTTCCTCCAGCCTTCCACTTCCTGGCTCAGTGGTGGGAAATTTATCAGGCTTGAATTTCTCAACATCATGTCCTTCCCAGTGTGTGCATCAAGTGCTTGGATGGTCCTCCCTGTGCTTATTCTGTCTGGTCTTAAACTGCTGTTTGTTCATACATCCTCTGGGAGAGCTGCTTGCTGTTCAACGATGATCAGTTTGTCAGTTCATATTTCTGTGCTTACTACTAGTTCTGATCAGGGGCCAGCAACTTCCGTGTGGCACCACTGGCTTAAGGAAGAGACATTTTGTCGCCAAAATTTGTTATCTTGTGCTGCTGAAGAAGGTGGCCGTCGGCTTCCTGCCAGGGTTGAGTGGCGTGCGTTGCAGTGACCGCATTTGGAGGCTGTATTTCAGAAGTTTCCCTCCTGTCCTCTTGTGTTACATCTTGGGAATATTGAGGTGCTATGGTAACTTTCAAATATTTAGCTTTTGCAAAGTAAGGTATTTGACTTAGACTGTTTTTCCAGGTACTTAACCTACTCTTAGCGGATGAAGTCAGAGTATGGTTGCAGTCAGCTAGACTGTCCCCTTTGTACTTCAAGCTGTAGGACTTCCCTGAATCTGTGCCTTTATCTTCTGGAAGAATGTCATGATAAAAGATAGCCAGTGTCAGAGGATTTACCTCAGTCCTTGTCAATTATTCTGATAAAGAAGAAAAATGGTGCTTTATTTCTTGATTGATTTTTCAGTCCTTTAACTTCCACCTGTGGGTTCTTATTATATTTTATGGAGTTGTGCTTGCATCAATTTCAGGAGCTTCAATTATACAGTAGCATAATTACTGGAAGGCAAAAAAAATATTGATGTGATTACAGCAATATTTCTCAGGCTCATCAAGGAGGGAAGCAGCTTGTCAGTGTAAAGGATAAACCTAACTCATCTTTCCTCACAGTCTCTTTTTGCTCTTTTACTGTCTGCTTAATTGCCAGACAGAATTTGTTTAATTTCAGATATCTGCTTTGGTTTTTCTTGCAAGATGTAATTTCTTTGGTAGAAGGAAGTAGCATAATAAGTCATTTGATATCACTTGGGGCTTGGATTCCTGGCCCAATCTCTGGTGCTTTTAGAGTAGTAGTTTATAACGTGGAATGTTTTTCATGACAACCGTCTCACGCATTGCATGCTATGGCTGAAATTTTAGAGTCTTAGTCTGAAAATAGTACCCAGACGAGGACTTTCCGCTGCTCAAGACTGCCTGAAAGGAATTCTGGGGTCCAACCCCCTATTGCTTGCTACAATACGCAGGAGAGATTTTGTTTGCGGAAGTAGTATATTAAAACAATAACAACGTGTACTATATATGTATGTCAAATAATGACACATTAACCTGCCAGTTTCTCAGAAAAGAGTGCCTGCAAGTCATATCTTTTGTTGTTGCTGTTGTTTTGTGAATCACTTCCTCCTCAGCTTAAAGTGCACCTTTGCACTATTTTCAGCTGGTTCTTTTGATCACGTCAGAAGGTGTCCAAGGCCAAGGACATCAGACCACTTGTTTATATACAGTGTGTGCTGCTGGATAATAGGATAATGGGTCCAGCATTTTAGTCATGAAGTGTCCAAAAGTGATAGAAATAGTAATTCTTTATAGCTCATGAAAGCACATGTTCTGTTCAACACTGAGGTATCAGATATAATACAGTGCAACAGGAGATCTTAGAGTTGCCTCTTCTAGAGCCCTACAACAGACATAAATATTTAAACACTTTCTGTGCAGAAGACATAAACTACAATTCACTTTTCCCAGCTGTGATTGTTGTTGGCCTAACTTATGAACAAACACAGAGAAGGAACAATTTGATTCAAACAGACATCGCAAATATCACCACATATAGTTAGAACAGAGCTACTTATCCTGGCAAGTCAGCACCTCCAGCTGTTGGTGAAAACCTATGAACCATTAGTTGTCCAGAGGGGATGCTAGCTTTGGATTTGCCCTGGTGAATAATGATTCATTTCAACCAAATTCTTCTGAGAGTTGGTGTCTTCTCAAAGTCTCCCAGCTAATGTAAGGATAATAGTAACTCAGGAGGAGATGGGGTTCTTAGAGGGTTATCACAGCACTAGTGTTGGAGTCTAACAGTCAAGAATGTTGTTTGGAAACATTACATTCATAATAATAATAAAAAAAACAGTTCTGGAGAAGTCATTATTGAAATAGTAAGTGTTCTGGCACACTGAAAGCATTCAAGTGTAATTCATGATATCCAGGAGTAAAGTGGGAAGCCTAAGAAGCCAGCTAGGAAGATGTCCAGAAAAGCAGAGCTTTAGCAAATCTGAAAGGTTGATGGATGCTGTAGGGAGGAAGGGTAGTTGTTTTGGTTTTTTTTTTTGTTTTGTTTTTTTTTAATTTGTTTTGCTATAGACTTTACAGTGAGGTCTATAAATTGATGGTTGCACGCATGTGCGTGCACTCCCCTCCCCATCTCAGAAAATCCCCGAACCACAAATTGGTGGAATCTGAAGAAGCTTCATTACATGCTTGCTTTCTGCTTGTGCCGTACTCTGAATCGCCATGTGTTGTTCCATACTGCTGGGCCTGATGGACTTTTGCTGTGAGCTGGCACGGCTCTTTCCAGGCTTTGTCTAGCTCCAAACTGGCTGGGTATGGAATAGCAATACAGTAGATTGATAGCAAAAAACCTGAGAAAATAGGAAGTGTTGCTCACTGAGACATATGTGGCATTAAATTTGCTCTTCTTGCAGATGTTGTTTTCACATTTTGTTAATCAAATACCACTTGAATCCACTGAAGTTTTAGTGCAGTGAGTTTTAATAGCAAGATCTGGCTTGCTTTTTATGGCATATAATGATAAAATGACTATAATGATCTGGGTTGTGCAAGATTGCCATGACCCAGTGCTGCGTTCGTCCCTTGCCTCTCCCTGGATGTGTAAAACAAGGAGGCAGAAAGACCAGCTTTTGGAATGTTGCAGGCAACCTTATCTCCCTGAGAAGGACCTTTCCTGTCAGTACCTGCCTCTGTCTCTCTGATGGGAAAGCCAAAAGCAGGATCCCAAATAATAAATTCACAGGAAAGGTACAGAGTTTTTGAACAATCTAATGTGTTTTTTATTATTCCTCCTTCTGTGCTGGGTAAGAGTGATATTAAAAGGCAAATTGTTCAGTTAGGTAGGAAGACAAACTTCTTTTTATTGACTGCCTGCGTCCTGTCCTACCAGTGCAGAATTACGTTGCAGATGTGGTTTGGCTGCACAGATTCGGAATAAGATAAAAACATTACCCTTAGATGAACAGTCAAGCACTAAATAATCACTCATCTCATGTGGCAGTTGTTATATCCCTGGTGGAATAATGGCAGATAAAGCCCTTGTGATGGGGGTGACTTCAGGCTGTGTGAGATACCACTAAATTTCAGTGCGTGTTGCTGGAAGAGCTTCTTGAATGGCAGGAAGTGCTCGTGGGGGCATCTGATCTTACTTTACAATAGGAGTCGAGCCAACATTTAATACCCGATCTCTGTTCCTGCTCACTTTTTTCCCTTGGTCACATGAATATAATCTAGTATGGCAAATTGTTTCCTTTAACAACTAACTTTACTTCACGTTATTGTTTTAAACTCTATTCTTCCAAGTCTTCTGTAAATATGCACACATCACAGTAGATTATTCTTAATCCAGTCTCTTACATAACCACTATCATTTTGGACTTTTCTTAGTTCTTGGTTCCTGTGGAATTAGCATTTCTTAGAACTGTTTGGTTTTTGCCAGTTTGGAGACTTATTTGATGATATCACATGAGTATTTGGAGCCCACACCTTACAAGAGAGAATCAGGATACCTGTTATTGTGATGGGATTGGTTTTTGGAATGTCACACACATTAAACTCACTTAACTTTTTATATACGCTTTCCCGAAAGACTGTCCAGATTTTCAATAGTCTGGGTTTCTTTCAGATCCGCATAATTAGGAATAACTTTAAATAAAGTGTACTGATGATAAAAGTCCCATCTGGCCTAAAATTTGTACAATGAATATTATACTCTGGTTTTTTTTTGAGGAAGTTGTACCCCTAATTTAGCTTGATAGCTGGAGAAAAGAAGAGCTACCATGACCCTAAAAAGCTGTTAATCTTTAAAGTCCCTAGGTGAGGTGGTTTTGGATTGTATCCTAAGTTCTGAAGAAAAGGAAAAGTGCTACGTATCTATTTGCATGTTTGTTCTTGTTATCGGCTGGCAGGGAAACAACAATTGGCTGCAGTATTTACATGTGGTCAAAGCTACTAAGGTTGGCTCATTAACTCTTTTCCTTTATTTCCTTAACTCATGTTTATTTTTCTTAAAGCCATGAATCAGAGGGACAAGGAATTTAAAATAGAGGCGATTTATGTAAATGAAGAATTGCAGCAGCTGGAGGAGTGACAGGGATTTTTCTACAACAGTTCATTGGGACAAGATGTGGAACCTCATTTATAACCATGTGGTTCTTGGAGATAAGGAAGATATTTGTCATCAGAGATGAGATGACTTAAATTTGTTGTTGGTGCAAGCTAATTTGTAACCATCTAAGACAAAGTTGTCTGAAGTCTCATAGTTAGGTTTTGAATCAGCGTGCTGCTAGCTTCAAAGGGCTGGGATGGTTGTGCCGGCTCCCAAATGCTGTTCCTCTGTCTTCCTCCAGACGAGGCGAAGGGTAGCCAGGGTGAGGACGTCTCTTGGCCTCCCACTCCCTCCTCTTGAGTCTATTATTGGTGCACTGTCACGCAGTGGAGGTGACCAGTGATTTATATGCATCAATTGCAATTTTCTTAACACTGCTAATGTAAGAAGTCTTTCTTGCTTGCTACTTGGTATTATCCTTCACCCAATTAACGTACAAACCAATGCCCTCGAACCTGTAACTGTGGCAGCATCTTTCTGCAACATCTTGAAGAATGGCAAGTGATGCTTTCAATGCAGTTTCTTGTTTGAGGTGCTGCTCAAAGCACTGAAAGATAAATTAAAATTCTTCCTGATTATCTTTTCCAACAAATTCCTCACTGCTTCAGTAGTTGTGTACTTGACATCATTTCTCAGCATGTGCGCACTGGTAAGACAACTGGTGCGTGTTTTTGAAGGTCCTGGTTTCCAGTTTTGTCCCAGCCTTAACTACCTGGAGGCTTTCTAAAAAGTGCTAGTAATGACTCTAGGAAGATACTGCAGGGCAGACTGCTGCTCCACTAACTATGCTGAAAAAACAATCACTTCTCTAAGTTTCCTTACTTTCTGACTATTTCTATAGCTTTATTTTTGTTTTCTGTGTTCTGTCACGTTAGGCAATAACTGTTCCATGAAAGTAGGTCTGTCTGTAACTCTTATGAGTTTTTTAGGTTTCCAGTATGCTAATGATTCATCCATCTTCAGCTGTATCATCTCCTGGGGTTGAAGCATTTCTTTGTTTTTAGCTTTATCTAAATGATTTTAAAACAGAGAGCAGTGCCAAAGCACACTTTTAATTGAGCAGCTTTGGAAGTGTGAAAATGAAGACTTGACATGATCTAATTAGCACTTGTTTATTTTGGTTGCAAAAAGTGACTGGCAAAGAATTCCCCAGGCATCATTCTCTGTTCTGCCTAAAAAAAAAAAATCCTGCATAAAGGTATATATCCTGCTTAGTTCTTGTTGGTGCTTGGAAGTCCTGACTGTAATGCTTTTGCTAATTAGCTAGCTGCCAGGACATCTTTCTGTCCTTGTTCTCCTTGCTTTTTACTTGTTTGTTGGAATGAACATTGGCGACTTTTGTTTGTAAACTCTATAGTAATTGGCATCTCTTCCTGTGGTCTCTTCAAATCCCGCATGGCATCATGTTTGCCAGGTTGCTGCTGTCTGGGGAAAGTCCCAAGGAGCTGTGTAAAGTGGGAGGGTTTTCTCAGCAGCTTCTCTTTCTTCCTGACCTAGTGACTCTTCAGGGGAGTGGGGTGGGGAGTTCTGGGGAAAGCCTTTAGTGCAGTAGCCAGGTAACTCACCTCTGTGCCTTCCTTGACTTTTTTCCTGTAAAGTGAATTTCCTCCAGGGTTTTATCACCCCTTTCGATGTCAGATTGCCTGACTTTTTTCTTCTTTTCTATGCAAACCAGGTCTGCAGCTGTAGCCCCTTATAGTGACTGCAACTGCTGTGATGGTCTGGCTTAGGTTTGGACTCATAGCTTTTCTCCCCTCGGGTGTGAAGCTAAGCATCCTTTCTAAAGGGTCCCATCCAGAAGAAATCTGGGCAGAGCCCAGCTGCCTCTGACAATGCTGGGGGACCTGTGCTTGACACGGCTGGGGGACCCATGCCCGCACAGCCCGATTGTCTTGGGAACAGCTCGCTGCCCATTTCAGCGCAGTCTCTTTCTAACCAAGTACCATCCCCTGACCTTTAGGCTCATGCTCTTGGCAAAGCAGCCCGGGAACTGTGGAGCTTTGCGAATGCCTTCCCGGTCAGCCATTGTCTTGCAGTTGTCCCTTAAATGTATAATTGGCTGCTGGTGTTAGAGAGGGAGCGTATGGCCTCCCTCCTAATTTCTTTCAGTATCTCCGTATTAGAGCAGCACCCAGAGGGAACGTAGCAGCGATCCTTTCCAGTGACTGCGCCTGGCTGCGTCACCCGGCCGGGAGCAGAGTCGCTGCCTCTCACGCTGAAGAGCTGTGCAGCATCGCCGCCGCCCCTGGGTGAGAATAAATGGCCCATCAGGTTCTAGTTTATTTCTCTAGCTGAGCCAGGGGGTCTAATGCCATGAGTGTTGGCAAGCTGTCTGGTGCTTGAGCTCACCTCTTCAGGTCTGTGTTGTACCATGTAGACATACCCAAGGTTAATGAATGGCCATTAGTTTAATACGATTTAGTTCGACAGCTTTGCTTCATGCATAGTCAGAGCAGTGTTTTGACAGCATGGCATTACTTTATCTACTCTTCCTGTTTTTTCTTCCATATTCCTGAAGCTTTCTCTAAAACTGTTTATTCTTTTTTCTTTTCTGCATAGTTGTTGAACTGTGGATGTAATATGTTTATCAGCTCAGATTCACGTCTTGGAAACTTAATTTACCTTTTTATGTAATGCTTTATCACTAATGCATGGTAATGTTTCCTGGCAGGATATGCATTGTTAAAATTTGTTTGTAGGGGAAAAAAAAAAAGATAGAAATAGATGGCTCCCCTTTTGTAAGGTTCAAAAGTTTGTAAAGCAAAAAAGGAAAATGTTCTTCATGGTACCTGACATCATTTAGTCCCACCATCCTACTTTCCCATGGGGTGACTCCTATCAGTGGCTAAGATATAACGGAGCCCAAAGACTAGGTGTGGTGGTAGCCGTCACTGTCAAGTAAAGGAAAGGCAGGGAGGGGAACGCTGGCCTTGTCAGGGCAGTGTCTCCCTCCGTACTGTAATTTCCTATGAGCTGACTGAGACCTTGGGCAGACTTTTTGTTAACAAAACCACTACCACATATCAAAATTGATTATTTTTTTTTCTCTCCATTGTCTTTTTGTCACTGAAGGAGTCTGAATTATCCAGTGGTCAGTTATTCAGCTGTCCGTCTGCCCTCCCAGCAAAGCCACTTAAGCAAGTTAACAACGCTGGTTTCTTGGGGATGAGTGGCACATCACTGCAGCAGTCACCTTCAGTGACATGGGAATGGTCCTGGGGCCTGAAGGTTGTCTTTGAGTAATTAGTTGCTATGATCATAAATAAATCATTAGACTGTGCTTCAGAGCTCCAGTTCCCAAGCACTGATTTCTGTTAAGTGCTTTGTGAAAGAAAGAAAAATAAAAATAAATCTGCAGTTAAACTAATCTCCTCTAACAATGTATAATGTGTTCTGAGGACCAGTGCTTGAGGGAAGGGCGTTGTGCAGGATCACAGACAACAAAATATGCATAACTCTTTGTGCAGGGCTTTTGTGGTATTAGGAAATAGAGCTCCCAACACTGGCCTATCGCCCTCTCTGATTAAACACTGTGGTTTCACCAGCTAAGGATCGATTACTTTAGAAAGCGCTAAGTATTTGTCAAATACTCTTCCTTCGGATATTTGACATCCGGATTCTTTTGTCTTCCTCGACTTGCCTCAACACCTCAGCTGCTCAGGAGCCTGGGTGTGCTCCATCCTACCCCTCCTCGTGGCCCAAACGCAATGCCCTGCACCTTGCCTCAGCCTTGACTTCATATCTCAAAGTAGCTGGTTGCATAGGTTGATCCATGTCACTTGGGCGAGGTGAGGGGCCAGGATGAGAGTAAATACTTGCCTCTACTGAGTAGCTCTATGCCCTTGTGTCTGTTAAAGAAAATCTCTTCCATTTTACAGATGTGAGGAGGTGTAGAGAATGATTCCTATGTCCTGGCTAGCAAGAAAGCTGAGGAAATGCTCTTTGTTTAGACTGTGTCAACCATTTTTAGTGTCAAGTATTTTTCCTGAGTCTGTGACTGGATGTACTGTACATTGTAGGATTATGATATGAAAAAGTGATGAAAACAACGAACATTGGATTTTAAATTTGCCACAGGTAATGCTTTATTAGTTGCTGCCACCTTTTAAAATTTTTCAAGTCTCTATTTTCCAGGTTTAGTCAGAACAGCATCAGAATAAATATCTGCCTGCCTGCATAGCATCCCCTCAGCTCTGAAATGAAAAATAATGTGATCTTAGCAAAACCTCCACTCTTTCCCAAGATATACCAGAGGAAGCTTGCTTTATTTCTTTACCAGGTATACATAACCTTTCCTTCACAATAAAAATATGCTGCCCCCCCCAGCATTAATTATCTTTGATATGTGGTTGTGAAAAAAACTACTCAAAACCTGTCAGATTTTTCCAGCACAGTCTTCCTGATATTCTCACTGTACAGAAGTAAATATAGAATAAATGAATGAGTTGAGAATAGAGAATCCCAGTTCATGTGTCTTTGACAAATGACAGTGAATACAGACAGATGGGGATGATTTTTTTTAAATTTTCACTGAGGAAGGTTTAAATCGTGCCTTAATACATTACAGGATATTTATGCTTGTGTAAAGACTATAGTTAAACTTGAGGTTAGTCAACCTTTCTGTGTTACAAGCTTAGAGAATTGAGTGCAAGTCTACAGTAAAACTTGTTCTGGGCAGAAAACTGACTTTCGAGGTTTGTTTTGAAGTTGGTGTTTTATGGACAAAATTTGGTAGGTCTGTTCAGTGATTCTTCTCAGATTAAAGGAAAATGCTCTATGTTGAAATGGTTTAACTTCATGTTGTGGTACCTGTGGAAGGACTTATCTCAAGAATTTTCTCTTAGGATGAAGCTTTGCAGCTGACGACTCCAGGATAAAAACTTATGTGCTCCCACTTGGCTATGAGAGGAGTAAAAAAAGAAAAAAAAGAAAAAAAGAAAAGACCCAGAGTCTTTAGGATGTGTTTAAACTTTTGGGAGCTCCTTTGGCAAAGCTAATATTCATTAGAAGTGAATACCTTTAGAATCTAGTAAATCATACAAGTGCACGTGGAAGTTCTGATTTGATAAGTGTGTTAGGCCAGCGACGGGGAAACTTAATGTTAAGTGGTTATTGGCATGTTAGGCAGGAATAAGCCGCTCCCTGTGGAGGTCAAGAGTACGTTGGTATTTGTGTGGCAATTTTTGACTGTTGGAAAGGAACAAAAGTGGTTTAAATTCCCAAGTAGTGCATAGTTACATGAACTGCAGCTTGCAAGGTTTCTAGCTAATATGCTGGAGTAACTTGTACTTCTAAAAGCTCTGTGTTTTATCATTAAAGAAAAATAAGGCTACTTTTTTGTATTGGGGAGGCATAGCATGCTTGTTTCACTGTACCTCTGTTGCAATATCCATATATTTTATATGCCTTGCTGTGAAATATCTATACAGGTGAGAAAAGTGTCTGTAGTGAGACTGGTTTGTGTATTCATTTGCCTTGATCCCTAATTTCAAAGCAATATTGCAACTTTCTGTTTTTTTCTTTTAGATCAGGTCTCTGTGCTTGTAGACCTTGCTGATCCTGACTTGTTATTTTATATCATTGCCAGTTTTGAAGCTATTAAATGCTTAAGTTGCATCTTTCAGTTACAAATGCATAGCTTTCTTCAGTGTGATTTGAAGTGGAATTTGGTGGGAGCAGCTCTTAAAGTTATGATGAGAAAGTAAAATAAGAGGCAGTTCAATGGCATGAGAAGTAAAGCTGGTTCGCATCCAGTTTTTGAAGTATTAGCTTTACTTTTAACTAGCCTGGACTAAAGGTTTGATGAGTTGGAGGTGTGTATGGACTGTGCTGGGCAAAGAAAGCAAAATTCTGTTAAGAAGTTATGAAAACCATTCATATTGTAGACCTTGGGCAGAACATTTTAATAGTACTCATAGGACTGTGCATAATGCAGTAACATAATTTCTGGGAGGTTTTCAGACAACTTTACAATGCGATCAAATTAGAAAGAAAATTATTAGTTAAGAATTGAATAACTTGCTTAGTTTTATTATTTATTATCCTATTAAGATTTTACAAGGAAGCAGGTTTGATCATGTACTTGGTTTGAAGTCAAGTTTACCTTGCAGATAGCCTCTGTTCTTCAGCAGTCTTTCTCAGTTGGTTTGAACGTGCTCCTTAGAGGAAGGAGGCCTTTGGTGGAGGTGAATGGCCGTACCTGCTGATGGCCGGGGGCACAGGTGCATTGTTATGGAGTGGGAGCAGGTCCCTCCCTGGAGCTGGAAGACATGGTGTGAACTGGTAGGTTATTGATAACCTTTTGTATGTTTAACAAGGCAAATCCTTCCGTTTAATTGTTTCACTGTGAACAAACGCTTATCACCGGATGTTTTTGGATTGTATCCCTTTTAATTTGTTTTGGACCAGGGACTGTAAAAGCCATTTAATCATCTGCAACTTGCAGCAAGCGTATTAACTTCAGAAAATGGCAGTGAAGGGGAGCCGGGGTTTCTGGGGGGTGCCACCCCAGCAGAGTGCCCGTGGAGCTGCTGATGCCACCGCGCAGTGCGTGTGTGCAGGGGAGTGTTGCAGGGTACGGAGCAAGTATTCCTTGGCTTGTTATCATGCTTTAAGCAAGAACTGCAGTTACTCCTAGTCCTGAATGTGCAACCTCCTGGTGTCATTTGACTTCTCCTGGTGCTGTGTATATATATTTGACCCAGCGTAGCCAAACTGTGGAGGTGGAAGTGGTGACTTTGGGTCCCAAATGGAGAAGTGGGATTTGAATATGGATCCCCAACAGCCCAAGAACACACTACTGTGTGAAGTGGTTTCTTCTTCTGATAATGGTGTTATGGCATAGGCACAGCATGGTACATGGTAAACAGCAAATTAGCTTGTAGGGTGAACAGACATTTCAAAACAAGGCAGAGAATTTAAGGAGAATCAAGCAAAAAGGAAGGTGAAGACTTAGTGTTTTACCTGAGAGGGGATTAATTTGCTTTTCACATGTCCCCAGCTCTCCAGGCAATGCAGGCGCTAGTAGACTAGACTGAAAGTCTTTCATGTGGTAGCTATCATCTACGGGTAGAAAGGAGGCAGGTAAGGGGGAAGTTTGCTTCATCGAAGCCTGCAAATACCCTGGTTTTGCTGGTGAGAAAGCAAATGGAAGGGGTTTCCTAAAGCTGTGGGCTGCCTGGGTAGGATCTGAGAACTTGTCTGTCTTCCTTTTCTGTTTTATCAGCTTAAGATGAATGGTGAGTCATTGTTAGCTGCATGGCGTGTTTCATTATTGGAGACCTGTCAGAAGGGTTGATTAATAATCCAGAACATTTGGATTCAATGTGATAAAACTAATCATAACAAAGTACTTCAGTGCCTAACTTGAAGCTGTGAAGAAAATCCTGTTATCTTAACAGTGTGTGTATATGAAAGGGCGAACTTTTTTTTTTTTCCTACAAGATAAACATAAACTCAGTTGGTGAGTTGCAGAGTGGCAGTACTGTTTCCAGAGGCTGCTTTCCAAACTTCCCTGCGATGAAGTGGAGCTGAGATTTAGTCCTATCACTTGCGGAGTTTCAAAAACAAACTTTTCAAGACCTCTTAAGTTACATGACAAAAGTTGTTATGGAAACAGCTTAATTAAATGATACATAAATAATTGTAATGAACACAAATTTACTTCTCAGTTTTCCAGAATAGCCTACCTTTTCGCTGGGTGCGAATTTACCTTTTATCTTTCTTTTTGCAAGTAGCTTAAACAATTTTATCATTAACACATTTACTGTATTACAGTTTTCCTTTGTAAATGTTCTTGAAATAACTTCTTCCAGGGAAGGAAAATTGTTAAATGTCATCCCATACTGACTTTCACCCAGAATGGAAGACTGAACAAGTGAAGATTGCTTTGAGTTCAGCACATCTGTATGAAGTGGCTTTGAATTTACTGCGTTTGTTTAACGAGCATATTGAAAGCCCAGTGTCAATGTCTGTCTCAGAGTCCGATAACTGTACACAATGTACTGCAGGGGAGAGATACTCCCTTCCTTTCTGGTAAAAAGGACTAACAATCTGTAATTTTTAGTAATGAATGTTTGCAGGTAGTACAGTCCAGACTTAGTGTTTGAGCTGGCTACCTTGTAATGGTTTGATTTGATTTCCTTGTTCTGTAATTTCCAGTGTTGGAGTGAGACTTCTTGTTGGATGACTAACACATTTCAGCACCAGTTAAGGCACTTCTGGAGACCCAGTGTTCTTCATATATTAAATATTTTATTAATGACATAAGCAGGTGTCAAGGCTAGTTCAGTCACATGTTTTTAAGCTGTGCTTCTGAATTTTGCCATTCTCAGATTCATTTTGCAAGAGTGTTGAATGGGGGTAACACTTAATGCTACGGTGCTTCCCCATGTGGCCCATTAGCACCTCGACTTTGTACCTTGTAACACAACCAAGCATGTAATTTTTCTTGTATTTCTACTTTGCATTGCAGTGTTTACTGAGTGTTTGTTAGGAGATTTGCAAGTGTGTTCAAAACATTAAGAGGAATATATTGCTAGAGGTGGGCACTGATTCTTTCTGTTTGAAGTATAGTTCTTCCAGGCAACGTCGCAGGTAGCTTATTACTGCTTTTCCATAGCCTGTAAGATTCAGTTTGTCACAGCATGCTGCCATCCGTTCCTTGCTGGAACACAAAGTTGATCCTGAGGCAAAGGGGAGAACCCACGGGAAGTTGTAGGGCAGAGCTTTAGTCTGTCGGCAAGGAACAGCTGGCTCTTGTGTGACTGTCTGAGCTGCACGCGTAAGTAGTGGGCTTCATCAGACTGAGCCAAGAGATAAAATTGACAAAGCTGAATATAAGTCAGTATCTTAATCGTTACTGCGAATGGCCAAGCTACTAGGTTTTGGAAGCACGATTCAAAGATTTGTCAAGTTAGCCTGTGATGACCACTAAGAGAAGAGTTTGCCCAGGAGAAATGACTTATAAAGTAGTTCAAGACTTTCTAAAAAAAAAACCAAAACCCTCTTGCACAATCAGAATTTAATGACCAAGGTGATGGCTTTATGCTGTCATCATCAGCGCTTAAGTCCCCAGTATTTTTTGTTTGCACCTGTTTTACTGATCTCATAACTGGCCATTGTTGCAGAATGAAAGTGGAATTTGGTTGAGACACCAACTTTTCTTTTTGGATGGGATATGAACTACCTATCGCAGTAATGTTTCTGCACTTGTGATTATGGGCATGGTCAGTATTTCCATTATAAATTTCTGGATTTTTTTTTTAAAAGGAGCTTAAAACTCAGTTGTAAAAATTTGTTCTTGGCAGAAAACTTGTATACAAAATCTCAGCTCGAATAAGACTTTTTAATGAATTTTGAGAGAGGGAAAGAAAACCTGGACTGCTCTGTAAGTTAAGGTTACAGAGGAGAAGTATACACTGAAGTCTCTTATTAGCGGTACTCAGCTTGTAGAGTGGTAGTACAACAGAAATCCCCCTGTGTTAGTCCCTTGCCCTGCATTAAATTTTAAATTGAATTATAACAATTGAGCTTAACTTTTGATTCATTCTGTGGAAAAGCTTTTAATAAACAGCATCCATTGCTAGGCAGGAAAAACAGACCAGATGGTACCTGACATCAAGAAGCAGGGAACTCCGTGGTGGCCAGTCCTTCCTAGGGCTCACTGCAGGGAGGGCCTTCTATTGCTGGTTGCAAAGGTGAGATATACCTGGTTTATGGTAATGGCAAATCTTATTCTGAAGGAAAGAAGTGAAAATATATCATTCTAATTTACTGCATTTTTCAGTGCTGCAGGAGATGCTCTGAGACCATGTTTAATCAATGTATATTTTCACTGGATTAAATAAACCTGAATACTGACGTCATGAAAATAAGCTGAGAAGCCTGGTGAAGGATGCTGGTGCGTTTTACTCTTCTAATAAACACTGTTTTGAAATGTAATGAAGCGTAGCATGTTGCTAAAGGTAAATGCAAGCAAACTGAGCTATAGACATTTCTCTTGAGATGCTTGCTTTTTAATAAGATTCGTCACTAAGTAACGTGAGTGGATCCATATGACGCAAATGCCAGCTGTCGTTTCCCTGCCACCATTTCAGGAGGAAACCTGGTGATACTGATTATTTTCACTAGACGGAGAGGAAACACTGCAGCAATACATGTCCTCTGTAAAATGCTGAGGATCACCAATCTATTTCAAGAAGTGTTCTTACTACACTTTGGGCCCTTAGTTTAACTTCCACTAAGATGGGCTCCTTTCAAGGGCAATCTGTGTGTCACCTTCTTGTTCTCATCTATTCCCTCCTGTTAATTTGTTTTATCTCTAATAAAAACTTTCTAAAACTTCTGTGGTGCATTAACAATGTTGAATACGTTTTGGTACAGCCCTCAGTACCAGTGTCCCTGCTTCTGACTGGGACAACTGAGCACAACTGGAAAACAAATATCCCTGGGAAGGACACGTTTTGTCAGTGATGTGTGGAACCTTCAATGGGCATTTCCTTGCCTTCCAGCAGGAGCAGACAGACGTACCTATTCCCTGGAGACAGGCCAGTCGCCGTGCTCTTGTGCCTTTCCTTCTATCATGTCCTCTGTTGTGGCAAGTTTGTCACTCGCTTCTAGAAAGAGATTAGTTCTTCAGCACCGTTGCTGTTGCGTGTGTATAGATGAAGCTACATAACAAGAAAAAGTCACAGCAGATTGGTAGTTATGGAGAGAGCGCCTTCGTGAACTGGTTTGGTGCTGGAGGTGAGCTCAGTGAAGTTTTTATTCAAAATTTAGTTTTCTGTTATTGTAATTGATAATTACCTCAACATTTCAGAATCAGATAATTTGGTTCTAAACTAGTTGACATTTCATTTTTAAATGTTTTGACCAAGGTATGAACTAATTTTGGAGAGGCATGGATAACGAAATTGCCAACATTTTTTATCATGAACAGATAGCAATGCTATGGTTATAACTGTGGAGTCATTTATGATTTTGCTTCTGTTTTGCTGTTCCAATGATACTCCTGATTGCCATACAACAGAATGATCTCAGGTCATCTTTAAATAGGAATTCAATAATTGCTGTGATTAGCAGCTAAAAGCCTGTTAGCTTTGTGTGTAGAAGTAAGAATTTAATTTCTCCCAATGACAAAAAAGAAGTGGTGCTTTGTTTTTGGATCTGTGGGACATTTGTTTTCGTCCTGTCTTAATTTCAACTAGCAGCTGTAAATAAACTAATGCTACCCTTAGGTTATGTGAGTACCTGCTGTGAAAGTCTGATCTACAGTTGTGAAAGCCTGAGCATGGTCTGTGTGGTTAAACCTTAGTCCCTGGGAGGGAAGAAGAGAGAAAGCCTCCCTCTGTTCATAGAAAGCTGACTGGTGTGTTACTGTTTCTCATAAGCCCCCAAGAGTTAAATAACGCTTTGAACATAGGTGAAGTATTTGGAAACATTAATCCTCACATCTGCATGTAAACCAAATATCATCCCCATTTTCTGAGTGGAGAAATCCCTCTCCGTGCTTTCTCCTGGGACACCTGTCTCCCCAGTCGCATGAATGTGTTTTTCTTTGATGTGCTTTTGCTTTGATAGCCATGAAGCAGACCAAACCAAGATACTTAATTTATGAAAACCATCAGGTATTAGTGTGTGTAGCTTTCGCATAGCTGCTTTGCCATTTTCAGCCTTCTTTTCACACTCAGACTGCCTTGCTAGCCCTGTGAAATTCATCTGTAACATCTTCAGGACAGAATACGTAGATTTGCCTAGCATGGTGTCAAGTCATGCAAACTAGGCAAGATGGTTTGAATGACTTGCCAAAAGTCATGGGTGATTGAGAGCAGGATTATTTTCCTTATGCACTTCATAAGGAACCTGTTGAGAGTCTAAGATAGATATGGAAGTCTGGGATTTCCTGGCTGTAATAGTGATTTAATATGAAGGCAGTCCCACCTGCACTTTCTAACTAGGCATTCAAGGACTCCTCTGTGCATTGGAGTGAATTGATCTCTAAGTTAGGAAGCCCAAATAAATGGATTTGTGGCAGGTTTAGGTCACAGGTGGGGAATGTTCCCAGTTTGAAAACCCAAACTATGCATTTGCAGGAATCTTTGAGCAAAATGTGCTGCTGTCATCTCCCTCCTCTCCTCCACAGGCACTTGGCACTTTATGTTGCAGTGAGATGCTGTCCAGAGTCAGAATTTACTGATATCAAGTGTGAAGTAGTATGTTTGGCTCACAACTTGTCGTCTTTTCAGTAATGGCTTTAAGGGACACAGCTCTCAACACTAGAGGAAACTGTTACCTTTCATGCTCTGTGAATCATCTGATTGTCTTTTCAGGGATTATCTCCTCCAGTTCCTTTCCTCTGTGGGTGGTGATCTTCGGCCATGGCTGTCGCTGTTCTGCCGCAGCTTCCCCCAAGCCTTTTCAGTGTCCGTCCCAGGGTAATAGGGAAGGTGCTGAATTCACAGTGGTCTTTGTGTGCATGACTGGAACTGGCAGCAGCGCAGCATGCCAAAATATGGCTAACCTGATGGTCAGTTGATGTGTCAACCCATTTCTTAGAGGGTGGAGCTGCTCATAGTGAGAAACCACTCTGGCAGATGGTACCTGCTGGCTCCTGTATGGAAAATGTAGTGGCAAAGTGACTTCCAGTCTTCTGTTGCTAAAAGTCTCTAAGTTTCCTGGGATGTGTCTCCAACGCCTATAATGAAATCCCTTTACTTTCGCACCAAAACACGACTATCTGCAAAGGAAGCACTGGCTGGTTTTGTGTGGTTTACTTGAATAGTATCGTGCTGGTATTGGGTAAGGCTGTTGTTCTTGGTTGGAGCCATATTTGAATACAATTGAAATCTGATTTAGGAATTAATGTAGGTGCCAGGTCTGGTGTGACAGAGTAGAGACTGTAGGAGTAAGATCTAATTTTACCGAGCTCATTTGATGGGATTGAGGCAGGCGTAGTGGGAGGCACTCAGCCCAGAGCAGCTGAATTTTGCCTTCTCTGTCCTCAAAGGAGCAGTTGATCACAATCTAAGTGCAAGAAAGTTTCTGCAGAAAATAAAATGAAATATAAAGATCGAGCAGCCCAGCTGTTGACTGAATGCAGCCATAAAAACGGATGACTGGAAAGACGAAGGAGCTAAGAACTATTTGAAGCACTCCTAGAGTGGGAGTCTCGGTGACGCTTCAGCAATGACTTGTTTAGGTTCCTGATGCTCTTCTCCCACTGTGTGAATAAATAAGCAGACCTGGGCTGATGGAACACACCAGTCAAAGGAAGTTCCCACTGGGCCATATATACTCTGAAAACTTCCATAAATTGTTCTGTAATATGACAGTTTCCAATTATGGGTTTTCGTAATAAGAGGCTTATTGGCAACCAGTAATGCAAGTTAACTGTGGAAATTTCTATTGCTTTTCTTGGCCCCCGTGCACTTCCTGAGCAGTGTGTGCTTTGTCCCAGGTGTACTGTTCTGGGCTTTGAAAGTGTGTCAAAACATGTGTGGGGCTGAGACCCCTGGGAACTGGCACTCGGAGCCCAGTCAAAAGCAACAAAAAAAGAAGGTGAGGGGCTTAAAGGCACGAGCCCCAACGTGTTAACTCTTGGTTGATTTGTTTATTTCCTGCCTTGATGAGTTAAAGTGCTGATCACCGGTAAGAGATTTTCTTAGACACATGGGAAATCATTTTTATACAGTTCTGAACAAAGCTTCAAACCTACATAGCCTTGGGAGGTATAGGTATGCAAATATCTTGGATAGCCCTTCCAGTACATTTCGATTAGTTTGCATTGTCAACCCACTTTCCTCTTATGGGCACGTGCGGGTGCAGGCTTGTTCGGTTTATGAAATGTTGAATAAGTCTTCAAAGACTATCATTGTTTCCAGGAAATATGTTTTTCATACATACTTGTATTGTTTAAAAAAAAAAAAAGGCAGTCATGGATAATACTTTGGATTTGTGCGAGCCAACGGTGTGGATTTGCTTGGCATTGCAGCTTTCAAATGTTACACACTCAGCACAAGTAGATTCTTTTCTGATTACATGCAAGCACTGTGTAATAATTACATCTTTTAAAATATATATTGATTCATGGTATTGTCTTGAAGTTGCAAATAATCCAAAAGCCTGTCTGCTTGTTTAGATCAGATACAAAATGGATATCTTTCTGCAGTAGTTTGCTGAAAATGCAGTGATTTCAGAGAATCATACCTTTGAAGATGTAACCTTACGTTGCTCTCTCCCTCTAATCCACCCCTCTTGAGTGATTTATTCTAGGGACTGTGCATCATAGGTTTTGTCCTGGCACCCATTCCTGTAGTGTTGCAGTGCCTGTCCACATTACCAGAAAAAGATGGCTGGGAGACAGTTTAAAAAAAAAAAAAAAGTTAAACCAAAAAGAAAAAGAACACACACGCAAAGAAAAGAAAACCAGTTCCAGTTAGTAGAAAGGGTTTTGCTGCCAGTGTGGATGGGGCATAATTTGATTTAAATGACTTTTGAAAAACAGTTCTCAAAATTGTTCCATGCATTTTCTTCCTGGCTACTGTTGAAAATATGGAGCCGAATATTTTCTGTGATGTTTCAAACCAATATATTCTGGCAACCTCATAGCTGGGCCCTGTGCATTACACTCTTGTTTCCAGTTCACTGTGGCCTGGAGTGCAACAGGCAGCTCATGAGATGCACCAAAGTGGGAGGTCTTGCGAGGAGCAGGCAATACAAAGACCCAAGGTACAAGGAACATTTCACTGGGGTCCAGCAGGGAAGCTGCCAGCTTTAAGGGCCTCTTTTATGAAAAGAGTTTGCTTGTAGGAGATGGAGGAACTGTGCGTGCCTCATCAGATTTTGTGAGTGTGTAGAAGGTTGACTCCTGTGTGTTGCTAAAGGTTGGATGCTGAACTAGATCTTTTTGCACCTACCTGGGGTCAAACTTCTTTCGCTAGAGAGATTTGCTGTACAGGTGATGGGCTATGGCTAAGTATTCATCACTGCTTTAAGTGTGACAACATATAGCTGCATAAAAGAACAGCGTGTGGGTTGGGAAGCCGCGGCTGAGACACGAGGTGTTTGCTGTATCGCTTCTGCTCCAGGGACTCCTGTGTTTTGGGGAGTGTGTGTGGGAAGGTCAGTACAATAGCAGTAGGTATTCTGAAAATAGAGGCTGATTTTTTTTAGTGCCAAATCAAATCCTGGGGGTGGCAGCAGGAGTGGAAAGTGTGGAACAAGTTTGTTGATCTGGCTATAATAATACACAGCTCTTTGTAATGCTGTTGGGAGTCCCTACCAGGTTGTCTTGTCTACAAAGATGATTGTACTGTGTTCCCTGCAAGTGGGCACAGGGACACTGTGCTTCCCCATGTCTCCTTGACACTGTTACCCTCAGCATGTCCAAATATCACGGAGCAGCTCTGAAATGTGAATCCCTTCAAGCCCAGAGAGATATCTCTCACAGGTATCCCTGAGTAATTCTTTGGACAGGCTGTACAGGCCTACCAGGGGCCTATTATGAGCCTTTATAAGCTCTTCTTTCAAAGCAACTTGGGTAGAGGGCCTTCTTTGAGTTCACGTATTTCCTCTGCAGGCTGCAGAGTGGCTCCTTTTTGTAGTTTTGGAGTGGTGTGATCCATGCCACTGGTGCCACAGTGGCATGGAGTACCTGTGCTGAGCAGGGAGCAGCTCCTTCTGACAACTTTTTTCTTTTCCTGCTTTTCAGCAGTTGTTAGAGGGTACAAAAAGCAGGGAGGTACAGATGGAGCTGTTTAATTTATCCTGTTAGGAGAAGCAGATGAAATGAACCTGAGGGAACATGGTCCTGATCCTATGACTGTGTAGCCTACAGGCAGCGGTGCAAGAGCCAGACTTGGGAGAGAGGAGTCCAGGATACCACAGAGAGGTGGCAGGAAGGAGGTGAAGGCAGGAGTAGACTTGAGGAGGGACGGGGGCAGAGGCAACTGTCTCCTGCTCGGTGATAATGAAGTGTTGATAAACATGTTTGGAAGCAGACTGTAGGTGTGGGACGAAGGCCAGGGCCACGTGAGTGGGGAGCTTGCAGAGGCAAATGATAGGTCAGAGACCAGATACGGAGTGGAGATACAGGGTGAGGAGACAGCTCGTGTTTTGCCTTTAGGATTCAGAAAGGTCAGTCTTGAGAATTTTCCCTGTTGATACTTTTCCACTTGTTATTCTGGTTATTTGTGCAAGGTGGTAGGAGAAGGACTTGAGCTAGACTTGGAGGGAACACGCTGTAACCTGTGATGTTTAAGTACAGCCTGAAGCACAGAGAGAAGATGAGTGAACTGTTCAGGAATGAGGTTTATTGGTGGAAGCAGGATGAAGTAGTGAGAAAAGGTGGCTGTTTGGAGATACAGTTTTTTTCTGCAGTTAATTTTGTTACTTGTGCAGCTGCCTGACAAGCCTGGATGTAGGGTGTCTGCTCTTTCCGCTTGGGCTGGACTAAACCTGGATGCTCAGTCTGATGGCTTGAATTAACTCTGCAGTAAAAACTCACTTTGCTGCAGGTTAGCCTGAGCAGAGAGGATGCAGGATGCTGGTGAGGGCAGGGGAGATGACTTTGAGAATTCAATAGGTTTGGGCATGTTGCAGATGTTTGTATTTTGTTTTGAAAACACATGCATTACATTTCATTTGTTTCTCTCCTACCTTTCACCTCCTGAGCTCTGAAAAGTGGCTGTTTCCAAGAAGCCTTTGCATACTCAAGATGTTTTTACCCCTTTGAATCCACAGGCAGGATGGCTTTCTAGCCACTGCCATGACAAAACTGCATGTGACATCTGGGAACAATAGAGCCCACTGGGGAGAAGCAAGTAGCCTTTTCCTAGTCAAGAGGGAGAGATTTTAGTTTGGATGTTTGTATGATTATTGCATCCAATGTGATGCCTGGAATGTAAACTATAATGTGCTGTTTAATATAAAATAGCTATCCTGTGGGCTGTTAGCAAGTATTTCCAGTGATTTAGAATTGAAAGATTGTAAAAGAAAAAAATCCAACCCCAAACCACAACAAAAACCCCCACTCTAACCTTATTGTTATTTTAAAAGTAGTGCTCTAACCGCTCCTACTGAGACTAGTCACCTTTACTGAATTGTTGTCTTTGCCAGAGCTGTTTGGTGTATGTGGGATTACAAAGAGAAGGAAGGCTGATTGGGACAGGTGGTTTTTCTCTTATTGGAAACATTATCCTTTCTTTAGCCAAGAAGGAGCTAGAGCAAGCCAGACTTTGTTTGGTTGCTCTTTTAAGAAAAGCAAAGCTCTTCCTTGTAATATTTATGGTAGCTTGGCTCTAGCATGTACGTATGAGCTGTGACAGCATCCTCATGTGAGCCAGGCTCCGTTCCTACTCCCTCGTGAGTACGCATTAGGGAACCGGCTTTTAAGTGAAGCCTGTTTAATATGGCAAAAGCTGGGAGACTAATAGATGCAGGTGTTCGCAGTATTGGTATGAAATGCGGTGTTTGTATTAGTGTTGTGGTAGCAACGGTCTTTTTAACAGTGAGATGGTAATTTGGTCCAAAGCCCCTGTTTTCAGCTGTCTTCCTTTTGAAATAACCGCTTTCAACCTGTTTCTGTTTCTCAAACTTGTTGCTTAACTAAAGCTCAACTGCAGAGTGTACCAACGGCTCTGACCTAAACTTTGTGTCTCTACCCAGTATTGAGTTTAGTAACTTGTCTATAGCTAAAGCAGAACTTGTATTTGACCAAAGTATTTTTCTGGAAGAAAGGCATCTTACCTTGGTTTGCAGACCTCAGGAGGTGGCCTTGGGCCGAAGACCTTATTTCCCATGTAGCTGTTGCCATGTTTAGTCCTCCCTGTTTAATGTGAGCTCACTGCCTGCCATGAATCTATCTTCAGCTTCCACTTGCTGGTGTATCTACAGCACCTCTCTGGAGCCTCTTTGTGCATTGACTGTTTGCCCCAGTGAAGGGAGTTACCATTAATGGCTTGTCACTTCTAAAATCTTTTGGATAAGTTACACATTTTGGGTTTGATTACTCATTATGAGGCATTTTGCTGGGTTTTGACTGACTTAGGGAGGTGTTGTGCTAGACCATCTCCATTCTTCCCCAGTATCCTTATGAAAACATGCATTGCACAAGTCTGGCATCTCTCACCAGTGCAGTATTACAGAGCTAAGATGGCTTTTACTGTTTCTAATACTAAGGATCCTATTGCCGAGATTTTTGTTCATTAGAAATCTTTCACTTGCCTTTCAGAGTCAGCGATTTCCAAGGCAGACCCATTCACCGGCATGTGTTGCATATTCTTAGATACTTGAATTTACTTTTGGCTGTTCTCAAGCACCCTGGATTCAGATCAGCCTTGTTCACCAATTGGACTTGACTGCTCTGCAAGTCTTTGTCATCCATGAGTTTTATTACCAGTGACTTAATATTTAGTTTCAGATTATTGGGAATGCTTGGCCTACTGCAGACCTCTGTGGAATCCCACCAAAAACCTAATTCCCAGTGGATCCTTCTGTGTACTTGTGGGTTTCCTACTGCATGTTCATTACAAGCCCTTCTTTGGGGGCTTTGGTGAATTCTCGAGCAGCAAGAGGTCTAGCTGACCAAGTTTAGCTGATGTGATAAATGTCACAAGCGTACTCCTTCATTATCAAATCTAAACACTTTTTTTGGTTGATGGTTTGTTTGGATTTTTTTTTTGAATGAGTCATGTATCTGTTTGTTTCTTTTTTTAAGTGAAAGCAAATGCTGTCTTTGAATTTCTGAAGCAGTTCTTCTATGGAAAAAAGGACAGCAAAAACTGAGCACAAGTAGTTGGATTTTTAAAGAAGAATTTAAGATGCTCTCTGCTTGAAGTAATAGTGATGTTCTGGAGCGTGGTGGACAAGTTTGATCTGAGGAATTCCAAGAATATTATGCTCTACTGGAAATGTCTAAAATTCATTGTTTTAGTCCCTCTTTTTAATGCCAGCATTTCAACTGAGGTGAAGAATCTCACTTGTATTGAACCTGTGTCCAAAACAGTGGTAGGGAATATGATCCCGCTTCCTTACCTGCAGAATGCTTTTGGCGAAGGAGGTCTCTTTGCACAAACTTCTGTTGTTGAAAACAGTGACCTTGGCCATGCAAGGTGCATCCATCCAACTGTGTCTAGTCAGCAGTCATCCATGTCTCATCTTCAGATCTATGGGGATTCATGGATTCCTTGTTAGGATCAGAGAGAAATAAAGAAGAAAAGAAAAGCTATTAGTATTGGGTTTAAACACTTTGGGGACTTGGTGCATTTATTGGAAAAAGCCCTGGGGATTAATAACTCAAAGATGATTGAAAACCACTGGTCTGGTTCAGTAGTTTGAGATTATAGACTAATGTATGAGTTGTTAAGGGTTGCCATTGAGGAGGCAGCAACAAAAGCCCCATACCTGATCCGAGAATAAACAGGCCTGGGCTTTGTCTGTGTGTGGATGTGAGGCTTTAGGTGGAAAGTCTATGAAAAGCTTGGAACTAACAGGGCAGATGTAAGATTGCTTCTGTCTGAGGAAGCAGTTTCTCCTGCAGCTCAGGAAGTAACCCTTGTGCTTTGAGATGCACAAACTCCGGTTCAGTTTTCTGTTGGAACAAATTCTTTCCAAGTAAGGACAATTGTTCGTTTGATGGCTACTTCAAGACCGGGCTGGATGCAGCGAGGTAATCACTCTGCTGTCCAGATTGTACGTATCCATGCCAGGATGTACTTGCCCACTAGCTGTTTTTTATTACATTTACGGTTGACATGGGATTTTCATTCAAAGATCTTGTGTTCAGTCAGCTATGACTTTACAAACTAATCACTGTGGGGCAGAAACTTGATGCTTGTTCAGTGATAGATGTTTGCTTAAAATTGGAAGAAAACTTATTCGGCCACTATCTTAAGGATCAGACATTCAAATAAGCAACTGACTTTCATCAAAATGCTTATTAAAAGATATATATATATTTTTTTTTAATTAAAAAGCATATGAAAATAATGTAACCATAACGTTGACATTTGACTTCCCAGGTCGGGAAGTTAAGGTCCTTTAAAGGGCTTTAACCATGCAACCTGGGATGTTTGCATCGGGGTAGGATCATGCATTTCAGACATATGCAGCATTGGGGAATCTCTTCCTTCTGGGTCCGTGCAGAGTCAGCTGCATTGGCAAAGCATGATATTCTGCACTGCACATATGACTCCATGATGGACTTAGCTGATTCTGTATTTGATTTATTCTGCATCTCTGATAAGTACTGATATATTCTAACTGTATGTGTTATATCATGTACGAGCTTCAATAACATAATAAGAAATAGGAGAGTGCAATATCATCAGTTTCTGGTTTCCGAGATGTGGCACATAAGAAATGCTTATTCTGTCATGGTCAGATTTGCTACTGCTCATGTACAGAAGGATCCTGCTTTTTGGAATCTGTGTGATGAGCTCATGTTCGCCAGCAGCTCTGATCATCTTAAATGGAGTAATTGTATCCATTGAGCTCCTGATTTTGTAAAGTCTTATGTAGCTTTCTAGTCTTGTGATGTACAGCTTCCCTAAATTTTTGGTGTGATATAAGAAATCTTGGGTGAAATTCCCTGCTCTGTTATGTATGAGGTCAGCCTAAATGATCTGTCTTGGCCTTAAAAAGAAAACGAATCCTATCACCCATGCTTGCCAGCATCTGGACGTTTTGCTGTTCCACGCTGCGTGGAGGTCGTGATTCTGTGGACTCTGGAAAACTTTACTTTAAAATCCATTTGCAAATCCATAAGGAAATGTGTGAGGGCTTAGGTAGTCACAGCTGGAGTATCCTGCTAGCTAGTGACAGCGGTGTGTATCCTCTAGCTTGGGGGAAGCATGGTAATTTTAATGTATAGCATTTAAAAAGAAATCCATATCTGCTGCCACCTTTAATGCAACATAAACTCTTCAGGCATAAGCTTTTCAGTGCTGCATCTTTAGAGAAGCACTACCTATCAGTCAGATATATTTGATGTGGTTTGCTGCATTACATATAGAAAGCTTTGTAATTTAGCACCCGGAACGCATCTCTCGCTCTTCAAAGAACGACTTGGAGAGAGAGAAATTCAGGCAAAGCCTGAAGGGGTTGAAGAAAAATGAACTCCTGCTGCTGTTGCACACTTGCACACATCTGGTGCAATTGAAATTTAAGAGCTGAATACATCCACATCTGACCACGGTAGAGTCCAAACATTACTGTTGACACTGGTTTTCTTTTTGGATAGGCACACTGGCAGAGTCGCTAGCATGTGGAGCCTTGTCAGCTCTCTAATCTAATAGACTGTTCTTGCCCAGACCATTGTGTGTCAGTATTTTATATAGCAAATGGAGCCAGGTTTAATAATCAGCCATTTTCCCAGCTTCTGCCAAACTTTTTCCCTTTTTGTCACAATTTAATGTTTGAGTCAAAATCTGCTATGGTAACAAATTATATACATATTATAAATGAAAATAAAGATGGAAAGCAGAGTCACAAAAGGTAACAAGAGTTCAAAGTAATGTCATCTGAGGTTTTTTTTGGTAAAGACTTGAATTCAACCCTGTTTTAAAATTGACTATTTCTGTTATGTATTGTGAAAAAATTACAAAGAAATGGGTACTGCTTGAAAACATGACTGTAGCTCTGTTTTTATACAGAGCTGTACAGGTCTGATTTGATCTATTTGCTTTTTAGTTACTAAACAATAATTTGAGTAGCTTTTTGGATTGTGTTTTGCTTACTTGGAATGTTTTTCTTCAGTGAGGATCTGTTGAGGCTATTTATGCTTATTTCTAGTGACAATATCTATCATATAAAGTATCTTACCAGAAAGGCGTGTGGTGGTGGTGTTTTTTTTTTTCTTTTTTTAAATTGCATTTTTTTTAAAGGGTCTTTCACTTGCCTTGCTGGTGGTGTGAGTGCCTGCTGTCATGTACTAGGTTAGCGATGCTGAGGACTGGGGACCTTGGAGGAGCATCTCCAGGGAGTTACCTGCCCGGTGAACACCAGCACCAGCTGGAGAGGAGCTCCATTGCTGGGAGGGCACTGGAATGGAGTCGCCCAGTTTCTTTGTGATTTTAGTGTTTAGGTTATTTCTTACCACAGCTTGAGTGAACCTTAAACACTTTTGAAACTAAAACTTGGATCTAGGTTCCAGGGCCAGGTAGGTGCTTGCAACTTGCTGTTGGTTGCGCGAAGGATGCTAGTAAAGGCGTGTGTATCCAAGGTATGAACCATTTTGATTGTTATAACCTGTGATGGAGCAGTTCCTGCCTCTGTCACAGGCAGTGCAGGTCTAGTATCTACTGCAACAAGTGTTCTTATGATTTTTTTTTTTTTTTTTACATGATTACACATATGGTCTCTCCTTCCCATGTGCCATCGCTGCACTGAAGTGGGGACAAATCTGTAGCAATGGTCAGAGTTACTTATCTGAATTACCAGTTAGTTAATGGTTAAGTAATTTGTGCTCTGAGTTAATTCCTCTTGGTAATTTAATTAGGAGAGTTGTATAAGTAACAGCAATAATTGAGTGCCTTTAACATAAAAACTGGAGCCCAAAATAAATGTAAAGTGTGGTGCCTTATAGTCCAGTTCCTCCACAGGTCGCAGAGCACCATGTTCTCTGGTCTGCACTTTTTCAGTCTGTTCCTAATTGTGTGTTGGGGAGCTCTCCCAGAGATGTGCTTTGACGTGATCCCAGCATTCACTGGAACTGTTTGAGTTCTGGGACTTCCCAGGATGATTAGTGTATCTCGGTGAACAATGGTCTAAGCAACTCATTAAATTGTAGCGTATCCTCCTCCCTCTCTGTGCTTACTCCCAACTTCTGGAGAGCCGATTAGACGCTTGGCAGGAACTGTATGGTTATGCTCTAGATACGCTTTGGATACATTATTGTCACAGTTGAGGTATTGCAAAAACCATGTCGTTCCCGTCTTTATCCTAGTGAGGTACCTCTTCTGATTGTGCAATATCCATGGCTAATTACACAGCAATTGCAGTGTGCCACCAGCCACCCACAATTCATTGTCAGCTCCTTGGGGATGCACATGAAAAAGGAAAGATAATGGTGTCATGGTTGGTTTTGTTTTTTTTTTTCCTTCAGTCCAGTCATTTAGCTTGCCTTTTTTTTTTTTCTTCTTTTTTTCAATCCCCTGGTCCTTCAGGTAATAAAGCCAGATGGTAGTGACAAAGAAACAGAAGCCACGCATGAATCAGATATCCCCGAGGATATGTTGGGGACTTGCGTTCCTCGAGAGACAGTGAAAGGCGATGCTAAAAGTCCGGATGTCATTATAGAAGCTCAGTTTGATGATAATGATGCAGAGCATGGACAAGACCACTTGCAGGATATGTTGGCTGATGACATTAAGAAACTTTCCCTGGATACCGGTGAAAAGGGTGAGTAGATCAGATTGCTGATTTAAACCTTTATTTGATCAAACTGGTGAAGTATTACTTTGTTGGCTTGCTTTGTTGCAAGATATAAAATACAGGCATAAAAGCTTAATGCCTTATCACTTCTATCCCTTTCCGCTAAACTGCCTTCATAGTTTTGAATGGATATTAAGGACTGGGGTTTATGTAGTTTTGATTGATGCAAAGTAAATCTGTGGAACAGAAGTCACACCTTTGGATTTGCAATTCTCCAGGCTGTCTGGGGACTGCTGGTTGCTGTTTAATTCAAGATGCTGCTGTAGCAGTTTCCTTCATGGCAGTTTGGCTGGCCAATCTACGTGTCTCAGTTTGGGGATAAGAATATATTTCCTTGGGGGCAGTTAGGTTTGTTGCTGTTTTCAAACAGTTGAGTTATGAGCAACTTAAAGATTTGGTCCATTTAAAAAGAAAATTGCACTAAAACCTAAAGCCAATTATGCGATCTGTTTTGAAGGCAAACCTGTTTTATTCTGAATCTGAATTCCATCCAAACCATCAAGTGTTGCTTAGGGCAAAATAAAATAGGCTCCCCTGTCCCAAACTATGCTTATGCTGCTCTTTGCATGTCCTTTCTAGTACTAAATCCCTTCCTGAAGAGCTGTGTGTTGAAAGGATTCTGACAATTGGCACATTTAACATGTGCCTTCAGCTGCTGGTGTAAAATTTGCCAGGACAGATATTCTAGTGTGTTCCTGACGCATACCCCAGTTGTCCAGAAAAGATGGCAGTAACTTAGGACATAAGTAGTTGTTGGTCTCTGACAAATCTCAGTGGTGGTTGTGAAGCTGTTCTGTTTAATACCTCATGTTTTCCTGAGAGATTGCTTTTGAAGATGCACAGATCTCCGCCTATACTGTTGGTAGATTTCCATTTTTCACACCCATCTGCTAATAAAACTGGAAATAACATTTGAGTGGAAGTGTTGTAGTTTTTATGACAAAACATTGGTTTCAGCTCATGAATGGAGCTGCTGCCTCACCAGTTCATGATGCTATTTCCTTCTGGGTACCTCCACTGTCTTTGAGTGACTGCCAAGGTATGTGAACCAACTTCCGTCTTGTTCCGTTACTTTCCAGCATAGGGCTTCAGTTGGGAGTTACTTGTCTTGTCTGCGGAGGTTTTATGCAACTAGTTATTAACCCCATCCTTTCTGCAGTCTGGGACACTGTGTTATAGCTGCATGCTGTTGAGCTGCCACTTTGACTTGGCAATTCTAAATCTCCTGATGTGCTCCTGAGTCACATATCATGTCTGTTGCCTCTCTGGTTTTGCTTCTGATAGCAATGCCAAATGAAAATTCAGAGAAAGGCATTCTTGTTTGACACCAGCATCTAAAATAAATGTAGACTTGAGTCAGTATTTTACGTTACGTGTATAACTATGCTTTAGTGTAAAGGCTTGATGAGGGTGACTTTTCTTGATGCATCGTATTTCCTCGAGATGCTCTGGAGTGACCTGTGTTGGAGGTTGTCAAGTTATCTCTTAATATCTATGCCGTCTGAGTGGTTTTTTGCCATTTAATTCTGTCTTTGGAGAATATTTGTAGGGCAAACGTTACATCAGCTTATTGTCTACACAGTTGAAATCCAACCTACTTTTCCATTGCAGTTGCCTAAGCCAACTGTTTTCTTTTGTTTTCAAGTCCCTTCTATGTTCATCCTTAACAAGCCTTGTGGCTGGTGTGAATGTGCCAGTTAGATTTCTGCTGAGTTTGTATTTTGCTATCACCTCTTTTAATAGTTGCTTCAGCTTCTTTGGCCATATAACCCATATGGATTTTTCTCTAGTTTCTTCTTGCTCTGCTTTTTAATACCCTCCTTTTTTTATACATATAAAGTTTACGATGCTGCTTTTTCTGAAGGTGTTTTTGAGCAGTTGATGATTGCTTTGGCTTGTTTCCTGTCTTTCCTGCAATTTCTCATATCATCACTTATCCAGATTTTAAGTCTTGCCTGGAAAACAGCTATAGTTATTCTAGCATCAGTGATAACTGTCATGAAAAAAAAGAAAAGATCCTGCCAAATTCAGTCTTCACAGGTGTGGCTGAAAATGCTTTTTTAAAAGGACCAAACATACTTTTTCAAGGCAGAACTTAGCTAAGGCCATCCACTGGAACGTGGTACCGGCATCAGGAGGCAGAGTGCTTTGCAGGGTTGGACCGTGGTGAGTGGAAGCGCCCTTCCCCGTGTAATGTGGGCTTCTCAGCTGATGCTGCCCCTTGAACTTCCCTTTCAAGCGAACTGCCTGTGAGCCTTTTCTTTGATGCTACATCTCTTCTGCTTCAAACAACTACCGCAGCAAAACAGAGAGGTGGATGGGAGATGTGATCCCATGGGGAGGAATTCTTCCTGACCCACCAAAACCAGTGCCTTACTTTCCCTGAGAGCATTGCTTTGTAGGGTTTATTACACAGATGGGTTGCATGCTGTTATGCACAGAAGGAAGCAGGAGAAATAATTTGTGGCCAGTGCAATTCTTAAATGAACACTTTTAGTGGGCTTTCTTCTTTTTTTTCCCCTAACGTAAGGAAGGTTGAAAGTTTTGAGCTGGAAGAAGATGCCATCAAGGGCATCATGTTTAATAGTCGACAAACAGTCTATCATGTTTTCATGTGCACTTTATGTAGGTAGGTATATGCATACATCTATGTGTGTGTGTACATGTAAAAAGATATATATGAAAGACCTAAACAAAATCCAAACTAAACAAAAAACAAACAAAAAGCCCCGCCCAGATTTCTGGGGGTGAAAAATATCTGTAGCTACCCTAATTGAATAAAAAGTAAATTTTACTTATTCCGGGGCAAAAAAACAGAGCCATGTTGCTCTAGACACTGCTAGACAGTGCGCAAGTCTTTGTGTATATCCATAAGCTCTGCAGATTGCTGCCTCTCGGTTGCAAGACAGCTTTTGTCCTTTCTGATGGAGGAGTAGAATTACACAACATCTTTGTTGCTGGCTCATTTGTTCTGCTGCTGGTGGTCAGAATGAACCATGAAGAATAAAAGTAGACGTGTCATTCGAATGAGAGCACTCTGGGTCACGCTGGGAGTGCAGGCTGTTTTGATATCTTTTCTACCCTGGCCTGTGTCCCATCCCTTGTTGTGGCTCTGTTCAGAGCACTGGTCACCCCCTCCACCTCTAGTTACACACTGGGGCAAAGAATTTCGAGTTGGCCCTTGCTGTCAGAAGCTCTGAAGCATGAAACATTATGTACGCTGATTATGGCCCAGATTTGAGTGGACTGAATTACCCTGAAGTCATTGTACATTGGGTTTTCTATGCCTCTGCGAGGCTTAAAGCAAACTGGTAGAAATTGTTACGCGTGAGGCTGCAGGCTGAGGCTCAGATGCTGCAGTTGAGCTGTGCTGCTTGCTTTTCTCTTCCTAAGACCCCAGAGGGATGGGGTAAGCAAGAGGGAGTTCCACAGAAGTGAAGAGACCATCGCATTCAGCCTAATTCTCAGCCCATGTACTTTCTGCAAGTTCTCGTGCTCATAAAAGTGTGTCAGTCTTGCTTTGCTCAAGGATATTTAACTAAAAGTTTGTAACTGGTGTCATTATGCCAGAAGCTGTCTTGGTCAAACAAGTTTGCTTTTCTGAACTCTTCTTGCAAAGCAGCTCAGTTAAAGATTATCTTTAGAAAAGTCTGTGATCTAGGAAGTGAGAGACATTTTCCTCTCCAGCATGCTGTTCTACACAAAGAGCAATATCCTGTTCCAAAGTTAGATTTTCTTAATGTTAAGTTTTGGTCGTTGGAGGTAGGTGGTCTTAGCAAAGCTGGAAATCTCTTTCTTCTTGTGTTTTCAGCTGTATTTCCAAGGTGTAAATATCTCTACATACTGAACACACTTTCTGGTTTTTTTTCTTTACAAATACAGTAAGAATGAGCAGCCTGAAGAAAATATCTCAACTCCTTTACTAGCGTCCTTCAAACTCTCTCTGGGGTTTCTATGCCCTGTTGAAATGCAGGCAAAGAACAGGGCAATAGCATCCTGGCCCTGGTCTGAACAATATTGTGTGCACAGAAGATACTAATTCTCTATAGGGCTTGGTATCGACGTGCAAATCCTCTGTGTTTTACCCTGAGACCTCAACTTATTCTGTGTCACTGCTATCCAGAGAAGTCATCCACCAGTCAGCACAACCTTTGCCAGGTCCGTAATTCTTTTCCTTAATCCTCATTCACATTGACTACTGCAACAGAGGTAATGTAACTTTTATCTTATCACTTAGTACTGAGCTGGAATACATTATTTCTGTGACTTGTCACTGCAGTAGAAAGATTTTCCTTACACTCCATTTTGTTATGTAATAAAAATTAGAAACTTTTCTGTATCCTTCCAACGCAGGAAAAATGCAAAATATTCTCTACAGAGAATATTTTTTTACGATGCTGTATCCCCACACAGACTTGCGTGTCACATGAGTTTCATACAAATGTGAGCTGTCTCTTGTTAAATATTGGAATCAGATTACTCTGATAAAGAAACATCAGCAATTGAACGGTAGCAGCTACTTGTACTCTGGAGAATGGCAGCTGTGCTCATAAAAGTGCCTCAGCCTTTCTTTGTGAAAGGATATTCAAAAGTTTGTAAAACTGTGTCACTATGCCAAAGCTATCCTTGTCAAACTAGTTTGCTCAGCTTTTCTCATGAGAGATCTTACTTTACCAGATACGCAGAGTATCCTGCTTCCCACGGGGTGGCTCTTAGAAGTAATCAAGTTGGTGGACTGGCTGCCCTGGCAGCGATCAGATAGCTGTGTTTGTTCAGGATTTCCACTTAGGCTGATGCTTCGGCAAGTCGGTGTTTGTATAAATGTCCAAAGCTTGCTCACTGCCTTGACATATTGAAGTTTGAATAGAAATAACTCATTTATAGGCAGAGTAAACTGACAGCTACCTCAGCCAATTGCGTGATGGAAAATTGAATTGAATAGCGGATGGTTAATAGGTAGAGTCAACAGGATTTGGGTTGGAGCTGCTGCAGAACTTGCTCCTGTCTGTTCAGTGTAGGCCAGGTGGATGCTGGTCAGTCTCTTTTCAAGTCAAATGTGACTGTCAGTCTCTAATAGCCCTGGTAAATTCAGAAATTATAATCTAAAATTGCTTGGTGTCCTTACTACTACTGACTGGTCGCTGTTATTGACTATTTTGGGATTACTTGGTGCAGCACGTGGTGGCATTTGGTACATCCACAGTATGGTTGTGTGGTAGTGCATTAAGCCATTCTTTTCTCAGGATGATGCTCTGGAGTCAGTGCTTAGAAAGGTTTTTGGATTATTCTAGCAAAGGAGAAAAATGTATTTATAATCTAGAGTTTAATCTCTGTTTTGCACTTCTGCACCTTTTCATGGGCTTTCTTCCATGCCCCCTCTTGTGCTTTTGCGTGTGCTCTCTCTTCTTTTAAGCTTGAGTAGGTACCTACCTGCCTTTTGTGTCATCTTCTGGCATCTGGAGCCCTTCTGCACTTAGCAGTGTCTCATATTGACATAGGCAGAATTTAGGGAGATACTACTATTCTTCTCCTTGGCCAGGGCTGGTAGGGAAAGGACGATGGTGACAAGAATCTGGACTGTATGGTGTCCCTCTGCTCAGGTCCTCCCTTCTTTCAGTTTAGCTGCCATGAATTCTCTGACAAATTTGGAGCCCACCAATGTCACTGGCTGCTGGAAGGAATAAATGTTCTTCTCCCTCCTCTTCAGAGGCTCCCGTTCACTCTGAGTGCTTTTAAGGAGCCTTCACGCTTCTTTCCTAGCCTGCAGCTTTCTGGAGATGGATCGTCTCCACTGCATAGCTCTAAACATTTCTAGGCCACAGCAGAGTGAAAGCTCACCAGGAAATCTTCTCAGTTACACGGCTTTTAATAGAAATCCTTGAGGTGGAACTGTCAAAAATCAGATCGGTTTCACTCTGCTGAAGCCTGGAAAACCAGCAGAGAAGCTGGAGTCATTTCAGCTGCTTGAGACAGCTCTCTATTAGTTTATCCCAAGTTCATGTTTGCGGGTCTCTGGATCTAGCTTTTTGGTTGTTGCTAAAACTTTTCTTAAATGAGAGCATAGTTTTCTTGAAGAATAAACAGTATAGCAACTTTAAGAAAAGTGTCCTTCTGGTACTGAACAAATTGGGCTTTACGGTAGCATTGATTAAATGCTACAGGCTGAATAAACTCCAGTTTTTCTTTTCTTGCACAGCTAAAGCCTGCAATGGAAGTTAATGTTGGGAAAACTTCTTATGCTGTTCTTCCCTAGTAAGTTATCTTGACCCCCAAATGACTTCTTAAGGAAGGAAAAAAATAATTCAAAAAACCCACTTCTGCACTTGGGTAACAGGAATTAGATTAAGTTCAGCATATTACCATATGTTCCTGAATTCACCTGTGTTTCTCCTTTGAGTTACAAGTTTAGGTCAAGCAAGTGAGAGGGCACGATACTGAGAATGAATGGTGGGTGTGAAGATAAACATTTTAGAGTATGGTCATTGTTAGCAGTGAGGTTTCCAGGATGAATCAGATTCATTCAGCTAACATATTTTCCATGCAATAGTAAAATTGGACACACACACGTTAGGAACAAACGCACATGCAGGAAGGAAGAACATTAGGTAGATAGACAAAATACTCAATGGAAATGTTTTTGTAACAGTTTAATTTTACTTGCCATTAATGTAACAAAACTGTATTTATGTAGACTGCAACACTACCTATTTTTTTGAGGTTTGATTGTGTTGCAATAAAGCTTCCAACCCCCCTGTTGACTGGCAGCTTCTCAAGGACGTGAGAGGACCAGGAGGCCCGAGTCCCCGTGCTGTGTCGTAGTAACATTACGTGGCTGCTGAGACAGCTACGGTTTGATCTGTTGAACTAGATGTCGGCTTCCCAAAATGACATTGAATCTTTGTTGTGGATCAGGCTTGGAGGGTTCTAAGGAAAAGTGACACTCCTGTCACATCATTCTGCCATCTCCTCCGGCATTCCTTGTGGAGGAGGCTGAATATAAGTAAATAATTATATGCTGGGCTGTGTTGCATGTGTAAGGAAGCCAGCTACACTCACCTCTTCATGTTGCCTTTGCTCTGCGTTATTGCAGATGCTTGTCTCTGCTGTACAGATCCATTATGATGCCTTTCCTCTCCCTGAGGGTCTCCTCCCACCTGTGCATCTTCAAAAATCATCTGAATCTCCTGGTCCTCATCTTCAGTGTGCTGTTGGGCACGCAGGTGTGTGAGTTCAGGTGTTTAGACACGAACAGCTGCGGCAGGTTGAATCTGCTTAAATGAGCATTCAAGATAAACATCTCTAAGGAAGTTAGTCCTGTTCATTAGACACGCAGCTCTGTGATGAGACAACTCGGGAGTGCTGCGTGGTTTGGAGCAGCTTTGCTTCTTACCTGCAGAGCCGTCTTGCATTGCACGTGGGAGCTGTTAGGCTGATTTTGGACAAGCTGCACGTGTTAAATTCTGAAGCTGTTGGCTTAACAGTCTTGTCGCAGTGAACTACCTGTCTTCCCTCTGTCACAGGTGGAAAGCTCTTTGTGTGGAGATATAAATACTCACAAAATGCTGCTGCTCGCACCATATTTTCCCAAGTGAGCCTTCTTACAGCCTGTTTAAAATTCCAGTTTTGGATAGTACCTAGTACCAAGTGAAAAGACACTTTCCTTCCTCCCTACATTTTGGGTAGAGAGGGGATGCTCTTCAGCCTGCTGGGTGAGACTTCAGCAATAGCTCACTTGGACCTCTCTACTGTGGAATCCATGGGCGAGAAGTCTGCCAAGGTCAGGAGAAGCTCAGAGCTCCTACCTCTGTAGGTAGCAAAATAGCTTGATAGGAACTGAGAACATCCAGCTAGGGACAGATGTTTCTATGAAACCAGATGCCTTTGCTTTGATACTCAAAAACTACATTTTGGTTTACTTGGTGAAAGGAAGACCAAGTATGATGTGAATCACTGATTCCTACCATCAGTTTTGTGTTCTGGAGGAAAAACCTGGTCTGTGCCAATAAACATTGATGACAGAATGTGAAGAGCCCTTGTACTGTTTTCTAAACAACAACGTGTTTCCTTCTCGTTGTCCCTAAAAATGAAAATTGTTGCAGAATAGTGTAATCCAGGGCAAATCTGTGCATGCATTTGAATGTATCGCTTTTTGGTTGAAGGGAGTTTTAATTCCTATGTCTCCTATGTTGGTATAGACAGAACTTCCAAAAACACATCCTTTGACACACAGTCCTTGAGATATTTATAATACATTGGTTTGGTTTATACCACTTTCCTTATGCATTTGGTAGTAAAACATAATATGCTTAAAACTGCTTATTGAAGCAGACATGAGAGAACCTAAGTGTTGTTAGTTCATTAGTAAGTAGGAGACTTTGCTACTGAAAGGTTTACAGATGTGTTGGTATCTGAGCACTAAGCTGAAGAGCAGTATTTTCTTTTTTAAAAGCTTCATATCAATAACGCTTTCTGAGGGGATTCTTAGATATGCCCATGGAGAGTAAGCCAAATAACTTCTCCAGTAGATTTTTTTTTTTTCCTAGCTGAAGTAGCAAACATTGAGCTATTTTTTAAAAAAAAAACAACCCAAAACTTTTTTCTTTCCATCCAGAGAGGGAGACTTTTTTTTTTTCCAGTGAGCTGTTTTTGAGATCTGAAGCTGCGATATATTTTCATTTGCAAGTGGATATTGCATCTTTAATTGTATTCTTTTTGGACAGAATTGCAAATTTCCACAGTGACCAATGCAAACCTAGTGAAAATAATTTTGGATATGTCACAAGTAATCAGAATTCTCGTCTGATGACTTTTGGTCCACTTTGACCACCTTTTAATGTCATGGTAATTTAATTGTAAAAGGAAATTTGGGGGGCTTGGGAAAAAAAAAGTTTGACCTAGGAATGCCTGTTGGGCAAATCTAAGTGTGTATTGAAGCTGCCTAAACTGATCTCTTACAGAGGGAGGCAAATTCCAAGTGTCCTGGATCTACTTTGTTGGTAATAACATAACTAATTTGAGTTGCTTTTTGTATCTAGTGCCTAATTTTTTTTTAAAGTAAGACTATTACAGTTTTGGTTTGTCGGATAATCACTGAAAGGAAAACATTGAGATTATAATGCAGTTTCACTGGATCCTAGTTGCTGAAGTGTGTTTTCACTGTAAGATAAGCTTATGAAGTATTGCCCAAGCTAACATAGTAAATCTTTCTCAGAAAACATGTCTTTGCCCAGGGTGGAAATATTGAATGGTCATTGGATAACCACTGCAGTAAAGGGTCAGAATAATTCATTTTTAGTCTGGCAAAATGTGAGGAATTTCTTCCCACCTCCCCTGCTCAAAATCCTGCTCCTCTCACAAGTTAACTCTCCTTTAGGACTGCCTCTGTGGCTCTGCCCTGTTGTGGGACATGTTTGTGTCTCCCAGCTCAGGTCTTCTAGACCACTGGTCTTTGGTGGAGACCCGATACCTCTCCTCTTCACCTGCCCGCTCACCAAGTTCCAGTTTCACTGGAGGGAAGAGGGATGTGCAATGCAAGGCAGGGGCTGTCAGAAATGTATTCAGGGGACTCGAGTACCAGACTCTCGTGACAGTTTATTGCTGTCCTTGTTGAGACTGAGATTTTTGTGCAGAAAGTTCACAACTGAGCAAGGTGGACACTGGAGCTGGGTAGTTGTCCTGTCTGAGCGGAGAGGTTTGTCTCATTGCTGGTGCTCTGCTGTTGTAGACCTCCAAGTACTGGATGCAGCCCTGATACTGACAGAATTTTGACTTCAGAAGGAGCAGCTACAACCTACAGAGAAGTCCACATCTCTTGGCCCCAAGAGTACAGAGTTCCTTGTGTGTCTTCTTCCTTGTCCTTTGTTTTAGAAGAGTTGCCCATCAGTCAATGTATGTGATGACCTTTTAGATACTGAAGTTGATGAAGAAAGATGGGTAGGAATAAGTAGATGGCTGGGGTTTGCTTTCTTCTTTCTTTCTTTCTTTCTGTTGATGGTATAGTTGTAGATCCCAGCCTCTGTCTGCTGGAGTCTCTAATAATCCCAGATTTTTTTTGGGAGGGATACTGAAATTGGAGGGACTCCTGACAAAGAAGGAACTGTCCAGCCAGCCCCTGGTTGATGTTGGCTGTGAAGGAAAAAGGCAGGTTCTACCATGTGGCACATGAGAATTTAGATGCTTTCTGGTACTTGTACTGGCTTTGCATGGGGCACAGCTTCAGCAGGGTGGGGGAAAGTGCCCTGACCCTGCATCATCTTCATCCCAGGCAAAGGAAGCCCTGGTCACCCATGTGCTGTCACCCCATGACAGCTACCCCCGGTGCTTCTGTGCTTTTTTGCAAGCGTGTGTGTGATACCTCCCAAGGACACCACTGCTGGCTCCTTTTTTGACAGGGAAAACTGCTTCCATGAAAAAATACGAACGACTCTTTAGAGACATGAGAGCTGGAAGGAGGAGTGGAAAGGCGGCAGTGCTCACAAGGGGCATGTTCCTCATTCTTGCCTGCTGTGCCTTGAGTCGGTGCTGTCGTTCTGCTGTGCTGGGAAAGCAGCAAGTGCAGCTCTTGCTTTTTTTTTCCACAAACACATTTAGATCTGGTTTCTCTTCCAACCAGTATGTGCCGTTATGCGAGGGAGTGTTCGCTCCAGTAAAGCCCTGGGCTTGTGGCAGGTGTGCCTGGGCACACGGCCTTTGGAAGGCTACCAACCTCGTCTCTGCCCCTGCCAGTGTTTCTTTGTTCCAGATCGTCCTGTTCTTTGTCCTAGCTGTCTTTATTGTTGGCACACCATAAACCCATGATTGTTAACCGATGGCTTGAAAATTTATAACAAAACAAAATGGCTCCATGCTTTTATTCCTTACTGATTGCCTGATATGACCTTTACCTGGCAAAGATCTGAGAGGAGGTAAGCAAATGAGGTGTGTAACTTGGGTATCCCCGCTTTTTCAACTATTTATAATTATCTGAGCAATTTTTTTCCCCAACTTGTGTATCACCATGAAACTCTGGGTCGTTTTATCCCTTAATAACCCTGATTGTGGCAAAGCTGAGATTTTTATTTAAACCCCTGAATATCTGTCTCTTCTCCTCTCAGCCTTGCTAGCAAGTCAGTAAAGATAAACTAAAATTAAAGTCACTTAGATTCTTCCGAAGATGATGATCTCTGGGGAGAAGCGAAGTCTGAGGAGCTTTGTATCAGAAGGCAAACTGGGGATAATTAGCGGCATATGAGAACCAGAGTTTGTCATTAGAGCGATAGCCGTCATTGTCAGACTACCGCTGGGGTAGCATTGCCCGAAGGCAACCCGGGCTGTCCACAGCGGCACGACCATCTGTGAACGTGCCCCTGTGATGGTGGTGCACAGCCGTTCCCCTCGGGGCAAGCTGCTCCCCCACTGTCACCCCGGCTCCTCCTGTGCGTCTCCCCTGGTGCCCTGGCACTGCTCGGCACTGCTAGCAGCTGCAGCCTCCCCTCCTGCGGCCCGGCCCCCTTCATCCGTCATGTCACCAGCAGCTTCCGTCGAGGGTCCCCGCGGGACAGATGGGTGTCATCTGCGGGCCAGGGTCTGTGTGTCACCGCTGTTCTCCTGGAGCCTTTCTGGCGTGCGTGAGCGCCGTTGGCCTGCTGGAGAACAGTCTTCAGTGAAACATTGCTTTATCTCGTGTCTTCTAAGGGAAACAGTGACAGCTGTGTCCCTTGAAACTTGCAGTCAGTGCCACAATCTCTCTTTAAGAAAGCGAAATTTCTTTTGAACACTCAGAGCCTGATTTTACACATGTGCTTGAGATGGATGTGATTGCCATACAAGTGGAAAAAGGCATCCATCCTCCATGAGCCCTCCTGAGAACAGCGCGTGGATGTTTCCATCTGAAAAACGCTGTCAGAGCGGTAACCGCAGGCTCTCAGCAGCGATGCAGCTCAAGAAGGGACCGGTCCCAGCCTTCTCTATGGCACAGATCCCTTTGGATGTTTGTAAATGCTAAATGCATTTGGTGTGCCAGCCACCTACAGCAGATACTTTCAAACTCAGGCACTCAGATATTTGAAAACTGCAAGCTAGAAATTACTTGACTGTTGATTTAAATATTCTTGGTATCTGGTGGAGTGATTTCAGGGGGAGGGAGCTGTTTGTCATATATAGCAATTACTTTCATTACACTTTTTCATAATCCTGCTCCACAGTCAAAGGGTGTCAGCTTAGTAGATATGATTTCAAAGATGAACATTCATTTTATAACCTTTCATAATATTTTTAAAGGAAATTAAGTATTAAATGAATGTATGTACTTAAAAGACTACTTATATAATGTTAATGACTTCAACTAAGAAATGCCAGGAAATTAATGTAGTTCTTGGTATTTAAAAAACAGAATGTGTTATCCACCATTTTGTTTATTACGGCTGGCATAGTTCTACTTGTAAAGTTGGGATTTCTTTTGACTTTTGTTATTTTTCAGCAGATCTGCATGAGAAGTGAACATGTATCTGCTTTCTGTGGTAGCCTGCAGAAATAATAATTGCTTCACGCTTGGCTATTCTAACACTTGAGAGATCTTTTTTCCTTTCAAATAAGTCTGCTACATTCACTTGGTATTGTAGTTTACAGCAAAGACCTGATACGAATTAGTCATGGCAATGTGCTACAGTAACTGTTGTGTGTGTTTGATGCAGCGAAGGCTGTTGGGATCGCGGGAGTGCACAGAACAAAGCAAGATGATGGACCCAAGGTGAATGATCCCAGGCTCCTCCCGGATAAGTTTCTTCAAAGGACAGCCAAGGTAACTCCATGGAGAGCGACAAGTGAGCACGTGTATGCTCCCAAAGGCTGAAGGAGACCAGCCCTGGCCTCCCTGCAGTCTCCATCTGTTGATCTTTGAATCTCATTCCCCATTTCAAAGAGAATAATTGTCCGATCTGATAAAAATCAAATGTCTTGTTATTTTTACCAATTACCTTAGTTTAAATTCCCTTTGTTACGCAAAATTACTTAGCAAGATTGAGAAAAAAGATTGGATACTAATATGAGTTTCAGGATATCCAGAGCTGTCAGAATTAATTCTTACAGACTTTGGAAAGGCTGTTAGTGCTGTTGATTCAAGATTTGAGTCAATCTCTGAATGTTAAGAGACCAGAGAAGGACTACTGGGTCAGGCTGGGTCAGGTCTCTTCCACGTCTTGTGCTTTCCTTTGCAGCCTCTGATTCTGGTCCCTCTTTGGGCTGGGCCGCCCTCTGGTCCCATCCAGCGTGGCAATTCAGTGCTCAGAATTGCACAGAGGTGCAGCTCCCGAAACCTTCTGGAAGGACTCTTCTGTATAAGCTTAGGAAATCGGCTATAATATTTCTGTTATCCAGTGATTTATTATGGTCTACAAAAATATAGCCTGGATGAACACCTCTCTGGAACAATTATTTAGTGATATTGTAATTTATTATTCTTTTCAAAGCAGTCTTGTATAAAGGTAAAATAACCCCTAACTTCAGAAAGCACAGAGAGGAGGAGAGAACTGCCAAATTCCCCACAGCACATCCTTTCCTGTGGTTAGTGTTGGATCCGCCAGCGGCACCGTTTTTGGACTGGCCTGTTCTGCGCTGAATGTCGAAATCACAGGCCGAGGATACAAATGAAAGATTTTACAGGAGTTGCTTGTATGTTGTGGCTAATTCCCTGCATTTGGAAGCATCTGCTTCTTGTCTGGTTTTGTTCTGTAATCAAGAAAATTGCTGTAGAGCTAGCACTTGGAAGGCGCTTAGCTCTTCTATAGCCATGAGCAAGATGGCAAGGAAAATACATTGTAACTAGGTACTCGGTTAAAAAATGCACACACACATATACACGCGCAGGGAAAACATGATATAGGCCTTGTGATTTTTCCAGATATTCTGCTAAGCCTCTGTGTATCCCTATTCTGTTAAAGAAAATAAGTTTCTCTGAAGGTATTAACTGTAGAAACCTTTGCCTCTTCCAGGTGGTCTATATTTTGGAAAAGAAGCATTCCCGAGCAGCTACAGGCTTCATCAAGCTTCTGGCAGACAAGAACAGTGAACTCTTCAGGAAGTGTGCCATGTTCTCACCTGTGGACCACAGAGTGCCCAGGGCCTACGTGTCCTTGGCTGATTGCCCTCCAGACTTTGTGACCAGGCCTGAGGACTATTCAAATATGCTCTTCATCTGTCGCATAGTGGACTGGAAAGAAGACAGCAACTTTGCAACAGGGTATGTGGCTGCCATTGGAAGTGGAGATGACTGAGATTTCTAGTTGGAGTTCTTGGTTTCACTTAGTTCGATACATGTGATAGATACAGGAACCTGTTAACAAGATACTTGTCTTGCATCCCTCTGATATTTGGTGGATAAACTGTGACAAGGCTAAGGATAACTCATCGCTAGTTAATCTCATGGCTACAAAATGGTAGTTTCTTTTGGTGCTTGCTTCAGTGTGCTGCCACATCACAGCATTAGTGAGCGTATGGTCTTTGCTTGAAAGAGCTTGCAGTCTAGAGGGAACACACGTGGGTACTTAGCCTGACCAGCACAAGCACTGTAGGGTGCTGGCAGCGTTGTGATCCTTCCTCCCTTTGTTTAAGAAGAGTACAAAGGCACTTCACTTGGCACTTCATGTAGGCATTTCACTTCTGCTAGAGGAAGAAGATCAGTAGCTGTGAGGCTCATCTTTGGTTCTTAAGCCTTTACTGATAAAAAGTAGAAAAAAGTCACAATTTTTGTGGTTTAAAATTTGCATTGCTTCAAGGAAGGATACTAGAAATCAAGAGAAAAATCATTCAGTCCTGAAGCAGATGAGAAGGGTGTTGCGCTCGGTGTTTTTCAGGAGGCAATGTAAAGCCGTTGCTGTCCAAAGTTCAAATTGCAGGCACCACTGTGAAGGAGGAGACTTTAAGCCTACTCAAATGGCCTATGCTGGGCTGGATCCAGATTGCAAGTTAATTTTGCTTCTCCTTGAGGAAGATCGTGTAGTTTTCAGCGTTTTCACTCTTTCTTGGGTATAGCTGCAGTGTGCCAAACATCTACTGGGAGTGGCCGCACTGTTTCCTATCAAGTGGATCTCAGTAAGAAATGGTGGGCATTGATACATCCATTCAGTTATCTTGGCAAAAACTGAGTAGTCCTGGTTTAATTGGTGATCCAAAGTAGGTAACTCTGACCTATGGCAATGCTGTGGTCAAATTTTATAGGTGATGGAGACCTTCCCCTTGCAAAGCTGTTCCGATAGGGTAGCACAACTGACATATGGTCTCAGCATTGTAGTTTTGGGAGTCCTCAGCTCAAACTACTGGTAAAGCTTAAAACTTGCATAAAACTTCATTTTTTATCTTAAGAGTATGTTGGCACAGATCTATCAGCCCTAGAACTAAAAGTAAACTAAACCGAAGTCTCTGTTTCCATGAGTTTAAGTTCGTTATCACTTGTGGTTGCTTTGTGTGCCCAGTAATAGAAAGTTTCACGTGTACTCCTGGAGAGCCACAGGAGACGTTAAGTCACTCAGTATTTCCTAACTAAACTGCAGTGCGTGAACTGAAGCGGCCTCCCTTTGAGCCCCACTTAACTAGGGGCTGGCTGTGCTGTGAACTTCACTATGACTAAGTTTCTTGTTGGCAGAGTTTTTCTTTGTTGTCTTTGACTCCAACAGAGAAAAGACTGGAGGGTGATTGTACTGCTTGGCTTCTTGTCATGAACAACCCCCTTTTTCAGCAGAAAAGGTGGAAATTAGGAGGATGGGCTAATGTCTTTTTTCATTGGCTGATGCGTGTCTCTAATCTGTGCTTCTGACAACATTGTATATTCTCATCTGGCTGTTTTGGTAGTTTCCAAGATGTAAAGGGTGTTGTCAGGAAAGAAAACGTCCATGATTGTCTTTATACATAGCCATTTCCTCTGGGACTTGGTTGTACTTCACTAAGTGCCTTGTGGGGATGGGAGCTTAAAACCTTGGTGACCCATTTTGTTTTTAACTATAAATACATGCTTGTTTAAACGCTGAAAGACAAGGAAACCTTGAAGGCCCCAGAAGTTCCTGTTTGCTTTTGAGCTGGTTTATAAACTTGTTTCTAAGCTGTGTTGCTAGTCGTGGCCCACCTGAAAGACAAGAGCAGGTGATCTGCAGCTCATTGCGTGCTTGGTTTTCTGAACTTTCTGGTGCACCCCTTAGTTTTCCCACAGACTTCTTGATACCCCTTTGGCAGCACCACCGTGGTTCAGAAGGTCCCTGGACTAAAGCGCCTGTAGGTCTTCACTCTGCACCATCTAAGTCTGCTGGAAGTATGACAAGGGAAACTCCCTCCATAGTTGGCAGTCATTTCCCTGGATGCCTTGGGTGTTTCCAGGTACTCTGTATCCTGCAACTGAACTCCCTCAAGCTGGTCATGGACCTTCCTTAGCTTTCCTTTTCCCTTGGGAAGTTCCGTGCTGAGTTTCCAAGCACAATTCACAGCATATTCTGTTCTTCACAGTGACCACGTGTGGCTGGAGCAGTGGGATGCTCTGGTCAAGAGTTTGGTGGTAGCACTGGCCACCCAGGGGGGTCACCTGCACAGGGGCAACCTGACAGTCCCTGGAGGTCCCCTTGGGGATGGGGGTGCGTTTCTGTGTTGTGATTGCCACCTGGTGGTCACCAGTGAGACGCTGTCCCCTCTGAAGGCCACCCTGTGACCCCATCTGCCCTGGGAAAGAGCAGAGAGGAACCAATGGCTCCACATCCTGCTGGCCATGCCCTGAGTGTGTGCTGCTCTGCTCCCTCCTGCATGTCAAGTGAATTTACCGTGACAGTGAAATGCTATTTAGCTGTACCTGCTTCAGATAGTAGATAAAGCAAAATAACTCCAACATATTCTCCTTTTCCAGATAAATATTACAAGTACTGTCATGTACAGTTATTTTCTTGAGACCTTTCCTCAATGTTGGAGTCCAAGGTTGTTTGGAAAATCAGCCCAGATGTCTCCACATTTTGGTGATGGTTAAGGCAGAGTCTTTTCTTTTTTGCCCCAACATATGATGATGGATGAGACTATTGGGGGGGGGAAGGTAGTAGTTAAATGTCAAATCACTGATTCCCTCTGTACTATATGGAGCTTGTGGCTTTTCTAGGTGTCTGTCAAGGTGACAAGATTTTTCATGGCATTTGCAATAAAATAAAATGTTGCGGGATGTTCTTTCACTTGACAGTCTTTCCAAAGCCATCCAAGTGGCTTGAATTCCTTTCATCTCTGGCATTTTATTCTGTTTTTTAATTCACAAATGTATTTGGTGTGAGGGGAAATGACTAGATACCTTGGGTAGCTCACTGTAACGCTTGAGGGAAGGTCTGACCCCCAAGCAGTGTAGCTCTGTTGGAAAAACACCTCCTTGCAGATGTGACTGTCTCTTGGGAAAGCTGTGTTCCCTTGGCACAGCTAATCACTGTACCGCTCTGAAGCATTGCATGTCCCCAGCTTCATGGTGAGCACTGTGCCTCTCCTGCGCTTCGATGGCGGGTGGCCTGGCAGCTGAAAGGAGTCAGCTCCATGGTCAGAGTGGTGCTGGACTGTACTCTCAGGTGCTGGGGGTTCCTGTGACACAGCTCTCTGTCTCTGTGATGCTCAGCCATGCAGACATCTCGCCATCTCCACTGGGACCTTTGGGCTTTATCATGCCTGTGCTGCTCTGCCTGTGAGCTCCAGGTAATGGGAGCAGCTGGTCGGTCTTTCTTGCTGTCCCCTCTCCTGCTGCTCCACAAGCTTCCTCTAGGAGCCGTGGCTTATTGATGTGTAGGATGTTTTCCTGCTGCTGAAAGAAACCCTCTGTGTAGGGTGACTGTGAGCAAGTCTGCTCCAGGAGAGACTGAGTAAGGTCGTTAAGTTGCCGTGAAAATTACTCCTATTTGGGAGCCTGACCGGCTTTCCAAAGGAAACGAGCCTTGCGTAATTACGCTTTGTCTTTTTGGAGAGTTCTTATCATATAATCTTTGAACATGTTGGCCAGTTTCAGCTGTGAGCCTGAGGAGCTGAGAGAGCTGGAAAGTTTGTGGAAATAAGTGGCCAAATAGATGTGACAGTGTCACCACAAAGGGAGGGTGGCAGCGTGAGCGTGGCTCTACCGCAGGCGTGCACGCGTGGGAGGCCAAGCTCATGAGTCTGCAGCTCGGAGCAGAGAGATCTTGCAGCTATGGCTGTTTTGGAGGAATACCCTGTGCTGTCCAATGCCTCGACCATGGCACGTTCCCATCGGTGCATGCAGCCACTGCCTCTGACATCAGTCCAAGGGTATTCAAGGAACCCTCCCGCATGCTCTAATGCTCCCCCATCAACGTCACTGTAAAGAGATGTTCACGTCTGTAACCATTTTTTTTTTCTTTTTTTACCTTTTAACATTTAAAAAGGAGAGATACACGCAAGCCTGGGGTGTCACAGACATCATGACTCCTTGGGAGCGAACGTCTGACTGCCGCTGGGCCCTGTGCCTGTTGTTGTTTATAAGCCTCTTGAACTATTCTTGCTACCCTTGGTGGCCGTGGAGCCCCATGAGTGACTTTAGAGCCTGGCTGTTACTCCAGGGCCGTCGGTGATCCTATATGCATTACCTTTGATCACATGCTGTCCTGTCAGATTTTGCTCTGATACAAGTCATCGTGTCTGCGTGACTGTAACATGGCCCCAATTAAAGTCAGTTGTACACTTTTTATTTCAAGGTACTTGGGAAATGTTCCCTGGAACACTGTAAAGCAAATCTTAATTACTATTAAAAAAAATATTAGTCCTATATCAAACCTCTGGGTAAACCCCTTACGGTTCATAATCTAATTTCAGTAAACGGATCAAGAGAGAACATGGGTTTCAAGACTGAGCTGGAAAGCACTCTGGCATTCAGAGGCGCTTTCCATGACTTGTCGTGCAGACGTCCAGCCGCCCTCCTGATGCACTTCCCAGCTCTGCCCTTCCAAGAGAAGGAGCACCTGAGACTCAAGCCCTTGCCATTTCTTTTTGGTAGGGTAACATGTCCTCTCTCTTCCTCTTCCCCCCCGCCCCCCATCCATCCTTGGTGGTGCCGGTGGGCCTGCAGACCCCTGGGCTTGTCTTTGCTCGATCTCCCAGCTCTGCGTGAGACATTGGAAATGAAGTGGTGATTTCTCTGGTTTATTGTTTTTGCTGAGAGAGAGGGAGATAAAACTGATGCCTCGTTTATTTACATTAAAATAAGGATCAGGCTGGGACCAAGCTGCCCGAACAGAGAATTCAGCCTCCATGCCAAACGCGCACGTATTTCTGCCATACAGTTTGTACATAAAATTGAAACAATGGAAGGAAATATCTTTTATCCTTGTTTTCATTTTTATTTTAAAGCTAGGCAATGTGAACTCTACGATTTACCACACTGCGAAGCGCGCAATCCTTTCCAGCGTACTACACAATGTGACAGGTTTATTACGCAGCCCTTCCCATTGTGAGGAGATAGCTTTGCTCCCATAAAGAAGATGGGCTTGCTTGTGCTGCACGGATGGGGTTTGTTCTCTGGGTTTATGGCACATTTGAAGCCCTGAGAGCATCTTGCTCATCCAAATGACAAGTGCACTGTTTTGGCCCCAATTTAGGAAAGTAATTAGTGCCTGTTCTCACTCATTGGAATTAAAGCAGAAGGATCAATATAATGATTGTGTATTTTATGCAGTGGAAAAACACTTATTAGAGTGGCTGTTTTTGCACTTGTTATTACCCCTCTCTTTTGTGTCATATTTTGATGGATTTGCCTTAATTTCAGTCAGGATCATTATCTCTATTGGCTGTAATGTCCCATTTGCCCTAATGGCAGTATATTAAAAAAAAATAAAATTTATCTCTGTGTACTGTAGAGCAATCTGGGGGTGAGAAAGGGGACAAGGGGAGCCACCATGAGACATAGGTTCTCATGTAGTATTTGTAACCAAGTAGGGAGGGAACAAATGTCCCACTTCTTTGCCGTCCCAATTTGCTTGCTGTGTCCAGAACCGAACTCATTTGACACCAAAGTGCTCAGACAAACGCGTGCTAGGGCTTGCACTGGAGCAGATGGAAACTTTCTCTAAGCATAATAGAGCAGCAGCCTCATCCGCACATATGCAGAATGCTTCATCAAAGACTATTAGCATGTGGGGGACAGTTTCCCCTGTCTATGACTTGCTTCTAGATCGTTGGCTCCTCTCCAGTTGGCTCCTGGTTCAGAGGTTTTTGCTTAGCAAGGAGAGGAGGGACAAACTACTGGGAAAGTTTAGGTCCTGGAAAGAGCCTGGAAAATGGTTGGAAAAACAATCTGTGGGCGTGTCTGTGTGTGCAACTCCTGTAAGGAAGGCAGTAAAGGTTCCTCACACTCTATCATGTCTTCATAGGGCATCAGTTTGCTCAGGCAGAGAGGCGTATCCTTTGGGATGGAGAGCAGTGTGCTGAGCTCCCCAGGAGCTGTCTTCTGTGGAGCTGTCTGGGATCTGGTGGGAACCTGTTCTCCATTTCAGATAGTGGGGAGTGAGTCATGTTTTTCAGCAGTGAGGAGAGGAAGGAGGATCTCAAGGGAACCAGCCATGTGTAAAGCTAGAGCTGCCTGTGTGGAGGGCTGTGCTTTTCTTATCCCTGTTGGATATATTTTTTTTTCTCTAAAATATGACACTTTCTTACCTCTGCAAAAACCTAATAATATGAGATGTCTCCTTAAAATCAGATACACAAGACAGTCGAGAGTACTGTCTGACTAATGTTTTGCATCTCCAACAGACATAAGTCATGGTACAGTCTGAATTCCTGCGAAGTCCTGTGCCAAAACTCAGGGAGGAGTGAATGGGTGAAAGAGTATGTCTGAGGGCTCAGCAGCCTCTTGCGGGGACAGTAACAACATGACAGTGCTAATTACACACTTAAAAAAAGCATCCTTTTCTTTCTTTCTGCAGGCAGTTGGCCAAAAGTCTTGGGCAGGCTGGGGAGATTGAGCCGGAAACGGAAGGGATCCTGATGGAGTACGGTGTGGATTTCTCTGACTTTTCCCCTGAAGCCCTGGAATGTCTTCCCCAGACCCTGCCCTGGGTTATCTCACCAGGAGAGCTGGCCAAAAGAAGAGATTTAAGGTAACGACAAAAAACGCGGTCTGACTCTCCTTGGGTTGTTGCAGGGTTGTGTTATTTTGTTTTGCTTTCATCATGCTTTGAAAAGGCACTGACTTTGTTACATGTACTGTATTACACATTGTCAGCGGTAGCATGGAAAGAAACTGCTTTTGAAAGTACCTACAAACCCAGAAGATCAGTTATTTGGAGAAGTCTTTTGTGAGTCAAAGAGGCTTTTTCTCAAAAGAACTATTGAAAACTGAAAATTTGGTGTTTGGCACCTAATCTGAAAGCTTTATGTTTTTGTCTGGAATGTATTACGTATTTTAGTGGTAGTTTTATAGCAGAGATTTTCTGAATGCCTGGCAGATCAAATGATCTTGGACATTGTTACTTTGAAACTCAAGCACAGGTAGAGACTGTCCTGTGTTTTCCTGTCTAGTCTCAACATTCTTCTCTGTTTTGAAGAACCGGTGTCATACGGAGTTTATGACGGCTCTTGATCAGGTTAGCAGCTGGCAAATGCAGTCCCTCCCTGCGGCCTGGCAACTTTGTGCTGTCCACCTACTTCACATTACCCATCCCTGTAACTTAGTGATGCTCCCACCAGCTTTCGGGACCTCCACAGTCTCTTGGGTGGCAGATAATGACGTTGCTGGTCTACCCAAAACTAGTGGATTTGTTACGCTTCCAAGTGTCAGGTTTCAGAGACGTCTTTCCTAGAAAAGGTTTAAAGACAAAAGAAAAGTAGTTTGTTTAGAACCTCACTTTGCAGTAAAGGAAGATGCCAGAGATTGAAACAATAAATGCATTACTAAGATGATACGGTGTGTTCCACTCCCATCCTTCCTTATACCAGAGCATCCTGTCTCAGCTGGCAGATTCATCGCTTTCTTGCATATTGCTGAGGTGAAACAGCCCCGTGAGCCTGATGCCTCAAGACACTGCACTGGCACAAGCACCTGCATATATGTAGCAAGCTCCTCTCCCTCTTAGTTTGTGTTACTGGCACGGACTGTTAGCAAATTGAGTGTATGAACTGATATGCTGCTGCCATTTGCATCTGTACCTGGACTCCAGATATTACTTTGGACCTAATCCTGCACTGTAGCATGCACCCCCCTTACTGCTTCGGCTTTGCCATACAATGGAATAAATCAGGGGAGAATCACACTCCTGATTGACTCGTGGTAACACTCAGATACCAGGTCCAGACTAGGCTTCAAGTAGTTTAAAAAAAATAAAAAAAAATACTGAAAGTTGCAGTTCAGAAGTCACTGGAAAGTGCTTATTTTTATATTCTTGACTACAGTAGCATTCTCTGCTTTTTCTGACCAAGTTCTTTCAAGCAAGTAAAGAGCTTGACTTGTCTCCAGTCAGACAATCAGTTTTGGAAACAAATTCCAAGTGCATTTCTTGTTTTTGTTGCTGAATTATTACACTGGGACTTATCAAGGTGATAACAGTTTTGCAGTTAAGCCATTTAAATCCCTCTCTGCCCCTTCTCGACCACAGTGCACACTACAAAGTAGATTTCCTTTTGATCCTCTCAAATATAAACATTTAACAGTCAAGGTTTTTAAGACAATTATTTGAGCTTAATTTACTAATCCTTTGAATGTCAGCTGCCACACTGCTGACTAACTGGTCTGTGGTCTAAACACATATGGAGATAACATGAGACTTTGAGCTATGGAAAGTAAAATACAGATGAATCTTCTTTTTTGTTTCCTCACAGTGAGAGGTTTGCCTACCCAGGAAAAGATGAGTTTTATTAGTAAATGTAGCATGAATTGTGGCTGAGTGGGGGCCTGCGGTTCGAGACCTGGCCGCCATCTCTCTTGGTCTTGCCCATCAGACCTTGAGAGACTGTTCTTGACAGGTCCCGGGGTGGCTTGGCTTTAACGTGGTATTAAATATTAGCTTTCATATTGTCAGCAGTAAGTGTGTTGTGGTGTGCAGCGTGGTACGAATAGCTGGTGTGCGCTGGCCCAGGCTGGCATTCAGAGGAAAACACCTGAACCTTGGTGTCTGGTCTGGGCGGGAGTTGTGCCTTGTTTTCCAGGGGAGCTCACGCGTATTTGATGGCACCTGCCTCTGTGAGTGCCCCTCTTTGCTGCACCTTGTGCATGTTGATCTGTCAGTGTCCTAGTTCAGTTTACACATTGCTCACCTGACTAGAGTAAACATAAATTAGAGTTTGGCTTAAAAACACTTTCACCTGTAGTAAATCCTCTCCAGTAACACAGAGCTATACATTTTCTAGGGTTGTGCATTAAGCCTTTGGGGTTTGGAACTGAGACCTCAAAGTCTTGGGTTTCATCTTCCTGAGATAACTTTTCCTTGTTTCTTTCACCATGGGAAATGACCCTTTTCTCCTCGAAAGGTAACCTGTGTTCTGCTAACAAGTGTCCCGAGTGTGGTCGGATCTATTTGTGAGTCAGTGTATAGAGCACGGAGGTAGAGGTTCTGCACCGGAGGCATTTGTGAGTGTGGTTTTAGATGAAAGCGAGACAATGTGTTTCACCAAGCTGCTGAGGCTGGGCAAGAGGAGGGAAGGATATTTTGTCCATGCCATCTTGTAAATATGTTCCTTGATCTTCCTGCAAGTCTTTCAGTTTTACAGGAAGCCTGTTCTTGCCATGCATAGTCTGTTTGGATAGCAACTGTGATCTCACCTACATAGCCTGTGCAGAATTGCTTCCAAGAGATCTTTTTTTTCCTCATTTCTCCAGCAATGGCTCACAAAGAAAGGTTTACATAATATTTTAATATTACTTAAGGCAGAAAAGATCCAAACCTCGTGGATGGCTTTGAAATCTTTTCACTGATTTAACTCTCTGCTCTGCCACTAGTGCACAGTTTTGCCATGGACATCTGCTTTTTACCTGCATGGGTTTATCTATTTGTAAAATTAGGCAAGTATTTCACAGGCACTTCCAGCTGACTTGTTTGTAAAGGGCACCAAAAACTTCTAATGAAAAGCACTAGGCAAGTATTAGGTATTGGCATTGCGTACTGCAGTTGTATTTTATAGAGAGCGTGAAGTTTTATAAAGTATCAGAATAGCGTGGTTCAGGAAACCTCCCTTCCAGAGACTTTAAATGTGATAATACAGATAGGACCAGAGTTCTCATTTTATTATTCAGGTTGACCAGAATTGGTATTTTTTCATTAGAAGTTTGAGAAGTGTTTGGTTTCTGCTTTTAGAGAAACATTGGAGGACCAGTGTCATAGAGACAAATTTTGGTGGGTGCAAAGTTTCAACCATTTTCCGGTCTTTTCCGGTGTTTCAACATGTAATTTTCATTTCCTTGTTTGCTTTGCATTGCACTTAGTGTTTCAGTGGTGTGGGACAAAATGTAGCCCCTGAACAGAAGAGGGGTCAGTGCAAAGGAGGAAATGCAAATTTCAGAGGGGGGTGCAGGAGATGGGGGCTGGAGGGAGGCCATTTGAAGAGGTGTTGCCAGGAATCCGAGGAACCCAAAAGCTATTTCTAAGACTCATTCCAAATGTTTCTAATTTCATTCATATCTTTTTTGTTTCCTTTACTGCTTAACTGGGACAAGAAATTAAAGCCAGGAAAGTCCAATCATAGTGGGAAACAAAAACCTAAATATTGGAGAGAGAAAAAAGGCCATTCTTTGCAAAGCAGTTCTGCCTTTTGCTAGTCTCCCATTGTTGGTGTTACTGTGGAAAATGTATAACATCACTCTTTTGGAAAGTGCTAGAGCCTGTTCAAGTAGAGATGGTTTATATAGTCTAACATGGAAGAACTTGAGGATAGCTATTTCTTTACCATTTGCCTAATAATAAGTGAGCCTGTTGACCTCCGCTGGACTATTACAAATGTGAAACTTGGCACTCAAAATTGCTTGCTCTAAATTTTCCAGTTGCTTTCTCTTTTTCCATTTGATGTCATCCTGCCAACTAGTGATTTTATTATTATAAACAGGACATTGTATTCACTTTTAAGAAGAAATATGAAGCTGAAGGTAAAATTACAAACTGCAGTTTCTCAGCTGGCAAAATACAAAACAATGAGCTAAAAATACTGAGCAGAGAAAGGGTGCTGTGGCAAGAAACTCTGAAATATCTACAAGATGGATGTGGTCTGAGGAGCAGAAACTGACTGACTTCAACTAAGCAGCCCTGAATTGCTGAGAAATGACAACTGATTGAGGTTGGAAGGCACCTCTAGAGATCATCTACTCCGACTCCCTTGCTCAAAGCAGGGTCAACTAGAGCAGGCTGCGCAGGGCTGTCCCCATTTGGAGTTCGGATATCTCCGAAGATGAAGATTCCACAACCCCTCTGAGGAATGCATTCTGGGGTTCAGTTGCCCTTACAGTAAAAACGTGGGCATTTTTTTTTACGTTTAAATGGAATCTCCTGTATTTTGTATCCATTGCTTCTTGTCTTGTTGCTGGATACCACTGAGAAGAGTCTGGCTTTGTCATCTTTGCTCTCTACCATCAGGTATATTTTCACATTGATAAGATCTCCCTGCCTGAGCCTTCTCTTCTTGAAGCTGAACAGTCCTAGCTCTCTCAGCCTCTCCTGGTCAGTTGGATGCTCCAATTCCTTAATCATCATCATGGCCCTTCAGCAAACTTGCACCAGTATGTTGATGTCTTCCTGGTACTGGGGAGCCCAGAACTGGACTCAGCATTCCAGCTGTGGTCTTACCAGTGCCAAGTGGAGGGGACGGTTTGAAGGACTGTATCTCTTGACCTGCTGGCAACACACTTCCTAATGCAGCCCGGGAGGCTGTTGGCTGCCTTTGCTAACATGGCACGTTGTTGGTTCATGTTCCACTTGTCCATCAGGACCCCAGGTCCTTTACTGCTGAGCTGCTTTCCCGCTGGTTGGTCTCCACCTGTACTAATGCACAGCGTTATTCCTCCCCACATGTAGAACTTTGCTTTTCCCTTTGAGCTTCATGAGATTCCTGTCAGCCCATTTCTCTGCTGAGGTCCCTCTGCATGGCAGCACAACTGTCCCTTCCTCCCTTGAGGCTAAAAGACCTGGAGTGTGTCAGACCGGGGGACAGCAAGGATCCATAGCATTAGCAGGAGACAATTAATGCTCACTTGCTTCCCTTGCAGGGCAGAGTTAATGAGTTAATGAACTTTGCTCTTGCAGGCAAAGAGCTCTAAGAGTGCAATGAAGCTTTCAGCTGAAATTTGCATCTTGATATTTCAGCATGTGTCCTTAATTGCAAGTGACCTAAAGCTATCCAAGTTATTGAAGGCTAAATTGTAATTTTGGCTGACCATTCCGAAATGTAGCATCCTTCCTTTGGTTGATAAGGGAGGAAGGAGTGGAGGTGCTCTGCTGTGTCTCTGTGTCCACCGGGGAGGGAAGCTCTGATCTTAGCACTGTGTTTAACTGGAAGGCACTGACAGCAGGACAGTACCTGCACTGCACTTCTGCTCGCTATTTATTTTTCTCTTGAGGAGTGTTACAGCTGGTAACAGGGATTAGCAGTGCTTATAGTAAAAGTTTGACAGCATGCTTTTTGGTGTAGATGCTGGAGGAGAATGCTGGCTGATAAAATTAGAGGTGATGGTAAAAATGGCAGCCCTGAGCTGTGCAAGGGATGTTGGAGGAAAGCAGTCAGCTCTGAAACAGATGTCTTTTCAAGGCAGGTGGATGACTTTAGTTAGAAATGGGTGCAAGTCAGATAAAACATCATTAAACAGCTTGTTTCCTGGAGATTTTCCACTACAAAAAGCTAGTGTTAAGTAGAGCACGACTTACTCAGCTATAATAGGCTATGTAAAAATGCTCTGGTTTCTGATGGGAACTGAGAAATTACTTGTTTAGCAAATGTATAAGCAACATTGCTACAGACCTGGCTGTTATCTTGGCATGGAGTAGACACACAAACAGGGCCAGATTATGATCTCTGCCCTCTCACTGAGCTGTTCTGTGACTAATTTAATGTTCTCCATAAGGAGGTACAAGGCATACAAAGGATTACTCAGTGGTGTCTAAGGATATCAGATCTAGTTCCTCTCTAACAGGATTGATTCCAGAAGGTGGTGGTGATGATGATGGCTGTACCTGCTCTGGACACTTCTGCTATCCGAGCAGACTGGGGAACAGTACCTTTCTTGGATCAGTGAGGAGTGCTTGCGTTAGCTCGATCCTCACCCATTAGCTGAGTAAGTAAAATTCTGAGTAAATACAGTGCTCCTGTCAGAGTGATGTGATTCAGCTCCTTGCTTCTGGTTGGTTTCTTCGGGTCCTCCTCTCTGTTTTCATAACATTTTCTACTACACTATAGCTACGGCAATTGTGGTGACACTGTTTTGTGCAAAATGATGCATGGTCTTTGCTCTCAGATGCTGTTGTTACCAGTGGCTGGTGTACATAGACACACTGGCAACTTCACTGGTGTTTTTCCTTACAGGAAGACGCGTGTGGTCATTGGAAGTACAGCTTCAAGCGGAATCAGTGGTGTGTAGTTGGACAGGATTATTGCATTCTTGTAGGCCATCAGAAGTAAGCTTGCTTAGTTAAGAATCTGTTTAGTTGTGGAAAACAGTAATAATTTTTGCAACCAGGTTGTTAATACATACAGTCTTGTTCCTGCCTGGCTGCCTATTTTATGGAGAGAATAACAGAGGGAGATGAGCATATATCTTAAATCAGTTTGAGAATGTGTCCATTTCTTACTGGATTCAGCTGGATCACAAGGTGGGCTTTTGAGCAGGAGAAAGTGCCCTATCCTCCCACGTTTATGTATGTTGTGACCCAGTTCAGGTGTGCCAAATACTGCCGCTTTCCTTGATATCATGGCGCTTTGCCGGTGCTCTTCTCTGGCTACAGGTTGGATAGCACAGGGGTAGGTAGGACATGAAGGATCTGAGTCCTGGGGTCAACCCAGGTATCTGTCTCTGATGCTGTAGATGAAGAAACCCAGAACTTCTTCAGTAGGTGAGGCAGCATATCCCCGCTGTGGTATTTCACAGCTGATCACTCATCAGTAGGACAGGCTGGTTGTTACAAGGAACGTTTTCCTTGTGGCTCCATTCTGATCCTGAATTCTGGGAGCAGAGTGGTCCAAAGTATGCTGTGACCTGCCCATCTGCCTGGAAGTTTTTGGGTGATTGGATCCTTGTTCCCAGGTTATTCTCAGATCCACACTTCCTTGAGATTAAAAAAAATAAAATAAAATAAAATCATAATATAGATGGCACATATGCAGTTGTTCTGTATGAGGCAGAGTTGTACTGGAGGTATCACAGCATAGATGAGAAGCAGTCCGGAGAAGACTAACAAAAATATTCTGGGAGATGAGGGATTGATTTACAAGGAAGGATTAACCATTCAATGTGTATTTGCCAACACTGAAACTAGAAGTTTGTGAAAGATGTAGTAGTTGATAGGTAAAATATGTGGACCAAAATGAAAAAATGAGAGTCATTTATGGTGGTGGGAGGATAGAAAGGGGTGTTATGAGGACAAGTGAGGTAAAACAAAGAGGAAACCTTTCCTGTCCTCCCTAAAATAGACTGTAGCTTAGACTGCTAAAGAAGGTATTGGAAACTCCATCACTAAAGATGCTTAATACTATACTGGAGAAAGTCCTTGCAAATGTATTGTCATGAGTAGTCCGGCTCTGACCTATGGGGGTTGGATGACCTAATGTCTCTTCCATTTCTAGCTCTGTGCATCTATGATTAAAGTAGTTTATATAATGCAAGTGCATTTTCAATTACACTCCACCTTCTTGCGTGGGATAGTGGTGGTGCAGAGACCTCATTATATTTGTGGCACAATTACAGCATGACTTGTAGGAAATACTGCTGGTACTTGGTCTCTGAGACTGTGATCTCGTTTATATATATGTTGGATTTTCAAGCCATTTAGGTGTGTTACAAGACTGCAGTGCTCTTTTTTTTGTTTTCCCCCTTACTTGGAGGCCATAAATATATAGAAGGAATAATTGATTCTGGTTCAGCAATCCACTGAGCAGTCCTTGGTGAAAATACAAATGTTTATTGTTGTAGATGTGTAATATATCAGGAGTCATTGTCAGCCGGTCTCTTGGACCAAGGTCTGTTTTCTGAACCAGAACAGGACATTAGCTAAAACATAAACACAGAGAAATTAAAAAGAACAGTGCTGGCTTGATGTAGAAAGTTGGGCTTTCAGTGCATTTTATGCTGTGCCGGATTTTTGTGGGGCTTATAACAATTAGTCTTTGGAGGGGGGTGGTTTTTGCTTCCAATTATTTTATAATTTCATTTCATTTTGAAATTTATGCACCATGCACAAAGAGTTTTGTGATGCGTCGAGTATTTTTTTCGGTATGTTACGGGGCGTTCCGAGTGCCTTCAGAGATTTGTCAGGGTACTTCTATTGCATGCATATTTTTTTAATATGTTCCTTTTAAGAATCTATCTTGGAAGCAACCACTGCGGGTTTTTAACTAAAATCTGCCAGCATCAAGTGTGACAAATGTGGTAGACACTACACGTAATAGATGTTTTTAGGAGTGGGATGTTAAAGTCTCTAAAATGTTCAGGTACTGATTGTTCTCTGAAATTTCTCTCGGAAAAAAAGAGTACTTCATCCCCATTTGAGTGATGAACATCAGTGGAATTGGTCCCATGCTTATTGGCACTTCATAACAAACCTGCGCAGACACCGTGGTAGAGTTGGGTTTACTTGTGATTGAAGAATGAGATTGATTTTTGTGGTTGCCATAACAATTGGACTGTTGTGTGAAAAAATGTTAGTAGCGTTCACTGGTGTGAGTTGACAGCTCTAGGATGTCTGTTCCCAAATTAAAACAACTGTTTCCAGCTCTGAGAAATTATGTCTGTTTAACTTTTCCAAGATGAAGCCCAGCAGGGTCTTAGAAATGACCTGAAGAGCTTAGAGATTCTAAAAGTGCTTTTGCTGTGCTTAATTTTGAAACACCAGCTTTGAGCTGAAGTTAATAAAGGTAAACCAGGAGGCTGAGCTTTCGCTCCCACCAGGCTATTGTATGTACTCACAAAGTGGAGAGAACAGGACAATCTAAGAGTCCCTAGAAGAATGTAAATGCATTGCAAGTGTCTAGACATGCAGTCACTCGTACTGTAAAGGTCTTGGTACTGACATACTCAAGTTTAAAGAGGGCTTGCACTGCCTAAACTTTAATAAACAAAATGGTCGTTGTTGTCTCACCTCCAGCTGCAGCAGTCTGGTCTTTGGAAACCAGCTAACATTTCTGCAGAAGATTTAGCTTGGTGCTTCGGGAGCTGTTGGATGATTGGAGGGACTGTGGGCTGTGAGCACCAAACCTGCGGCAGGGCAGGATGGTCTGCATGTGGGTAGTCACTGAATCTGCTTGAATCTTCAGTCGTGCAGTGTTTGCATGCTGGGAATTCACAGGCAGTGGGTTTCAACCAGTTTTTCAATCCGAGTGGCTTGAGTTGGTGGTGGCTGCAGCCAGGGCCAGGAGGTGTGGTGATCTGTGGCCCACAGGAGCGTGGACATGGTTAAGCTGCCCAGCTGACTTGTGCTCACAGTGCCTGGGATGTCCTACCTCCATCCTCTGCTTTCCCTAGTTCCTGAATAGCTGGTTCGTCCTTGCTTCTTTAGGAGTTTGCCCCCCATGAATGACCAGTTCAGCTGTTAAGGACAGCATCTCGCTTCATCGAGGGTTTTCTGATGCTCTAGTTGGTACATGCAGTTCTCTGAACTGTTATTTCATGGTGGTTGGTATTTGTTAGGGTGGTGAAAACCTGAGCTCCGTGTCTCCGTTGGTGACTTGACTCATCTGCGTGCTGGTGGCTGGGAAGGCCATCCAGTTGTGTAGGAGGATCTGCATGGGACAAACTGGCGCTTTTCTCCTTTAGCAGCACCAAGCTGCTTTTACAGACAATCACACAGGTAACACCCAAACTTTGCCCAACAACTGGCCATGCCAGAAACCTCTAATACAGCCTGAGCCTGTGGCTTACGAATGCAATGCTTCACCTTCATCCAGGAAGCCTTCCACTTGAGCGAAGATGAAGCCCTGACCACTGGGACTTGTAACCTCCTTATGTTGTAGGTGTTTATATTTTATGGCTAAACTAACTGATATGTTGAATTCTGAACAGTTTAGCTGGCAAAAATTGATATATTGTACCAAACCTTGCAGCATGAAGTGTACAGCATTTTTCTCCGCTGATTCTTGTGAATACCTTTGCGTAGATGTATGTATTTGCACAAAGAAAAACAAACTGCTGTTGCAGTCCTGTGATCTGTGAATGTTTTAATTACCATGACGGTAATTCCAGCTCACCAACAGACTACTTATCTTACCTCTGCTGCTGCACTAGCCATTTATTTTAGGTCCTGTTAAAGGTAAAAGGACTAAATGCTCTACAGATATGCTTGTCCGCTTTAATTAGGCTTCCTTAAGCTGTGCAAAGAGAAACCGCGCTTAATTAGCTTTCCTTAAATTAGGATTGATATACCAGCCTGTGTATGTGCACACTAGCGTTACTATATAATAAACCAAGTGCTCTGTCCTGCAGTTTTTTTTTCCCAGATGGCCGATTTGCAAGATGGCAGATGGAGCCAGTGCGCAGGCTTTGTCTTTAGCAGCGTTCTTGTTGCTGCCTCGAGGTGAGGGGCAGCTGGGTCAGTGGTCCTGGGGCTGCCTGGGGCTGGGCATCGTGCATGGCACGTGCTTCCCTGACTCTTGCTTGCGGGTCAACCACGCTCAGTGCAAGAGCCGTTCCCCTGATCTTCCCAAAACTCTTGCAGGCATTGCCTCGCTCCAGTGCACAAAACCTCTGGCCAGGACAAGGAGGGAGAAAAGGTTTTATTCTTCCATTGACAGAAACTCCGTGCCAGAGCAAGTCCACCTCTGCAAACCTGCATTAAACATATGTTTTGGACAAAGAGACTCCTGTAAAAAGTGGAAGTTTCCACACTGAAATGTTTGGGTTTTGATCGGTACTGGGGGTTCTTAAAGGTGCATGTTTATCTCTAGTCCTTTCCAGCATGAAGACCAGAAAACCTCTTAACTCTATGTGTGTGTCTATCTCCTAAACCAGTTTCCTTTGACTAACCAAGTTGTGTGTATGTTGGAATGAGCGGGCTTGGAACATCTCGTTACTTTTACAAAGTATGTTTTGACAATTTGAAATGAATAAAACAGATTTTTATTAGGTATAATGACAATGAGGGATGGCTCCTTCAGGGCTTTTAAAGAAGGGGGAAAGGTGATCAAGCTCCTTAACCCACCAGGCCACCTTGGCGGCCCTCCAGAAGCTGGAGACGGCTGCCAATTTGTATTTACCTGTGGTTGATGCAAATGTGTGCACATGTAGCCAGGCTATTTCCTTGTACTTAAGCAACATCTTTGTTAGCAGGTGCATAAAAAGTTTTGTTGCTTTGAGATTTAGTCATAAGCCCACTGCAGGTTGGTTTTGTTATTGGGTACAGTCGGAAATGTGGTCTGATCTCTCTGAGATCCCTCGTGCCGCAGCCTTTGGGGCATTGTACAGCCAGACGGTATGGTCAGGGGAGGAATTTGAACGCCTCCTTCCTCATTGCAGAGCGGACTTGCCACATAGCTGGGAGCAATGTTATTTCTTCACCCAGATGGTTTTTGTCAGCTGCCTCCAGGGTCCTCCCTGGGGTTCTGTACGGGAGCGGCTGGCGGAGATGCCAAGGGAGGGGACAGCCTGCGGAGAGCGGGCAGGCAGCGCTGCCCACACCCAGCCTTTCCTCCCCCGGCTTTTCACGGCCTCAACCCGTTCTCGCCAGGAGGAGAGGCAGCTCTCTGCAGCTTGTTAGAGATAGGTGATACCGGCAGGGCTGGAGGAAAAGCAGGAAGAGATAGCTGAGAACATGCCTTCCTCATAGACCTTGCCCTGGAGGAGCACGGGTGTGAGGTCCTGCCCTCGGGCTCAGCGCCGCGGTCCCATCGCTTGGTGGATTATTTTCTTTCCCACATGCCAGCCCTGGTTCCTATAGCCATCTGAATCTTCTCCAGTAATAAAAACTGAAAACCAAAAATATAATTCATCACACCTAATAACACAGTTACTGGTGAGCAGAATTCACTTAGCAAACTTCAGCTAGGTGTGCTCCTGTGTGCCAGGATTATCTCACTATGAACTTTGTGCTCTGCTTGCAGATCAGCTTCTCTCGTCCCGCTGACTACCTGGCCATCGGCTCTGCAACGCTTCTGCAGAGTCGTTATGCCAGAGAGTATCATTTCCTTGTGTTACTTGCTCAGTGACTTTCTTACCTCACCTTGCAATCTGTGCCCAGAATAAACTGCCTGTGACAAGCTACAAGTCCAAGTCCCTTGAGTAGTTTTAAAAGAGAAGCGGATCTGAGCCTGGTGGTAAAACATATCCCAGCTGTGCTGCACATAGAAATGCTGGTGAGAAATGCTAAATCAGTATTTGTCTGGACCCCTCTTCAACTTTGCATCTGTGAGTTTAAGTGTCTCAGGCGGCGAGCTCTGTCTGTGCCTGCAGTTTGCATGCTGAGAGGCTGCTCAGAGCCCGGCCGGCGCATCCCAAGGGCGGCAGGATGTGCACCAAGCGCTTCCCCGGGCGGGCTGGGGGCTGCCCCGCCGACCCTGCAGGTTTGGGCTCTCTGCACTGGGGCCACCGCTGACCTCTGCAGTAGATTTGACTGGCTAAGTACATCTCGGCAAAGCAGCCCGTTAGTTGCTGCCATTGTATAAATGTGTTCAGAATTTGGCACCCGCGTATTTATGCTCACTTCTTTCCAGGGCAGACTGCAAATATGCACTTCATTGAAACCAATCTGCTAATTTTTGAACTGCCTGGAGCTACAATTCACAACGGGTGGCAGATGCTTGTGGTTGCAAGCCCTGAACATCTGGGATAAGCTATCTATTCCCCTGACATGGGAGCCCACATTCTCTTTGAAGAAGCTCTTAAAGCTTTTTCTTGTTCACTTGTCAGATAAAGCTATTAGTATCTGTGCGGTGCCGTTTGCTCCTTTAAATGAGGTAACTTAAGGGAAGATTTACTAGATATGGCTGGGGGGAGTCACAGTGCCGGGATGCTGTTGCCTTTGTACCCTGTGAGTTCGTGGGACCTGGTGTATCGATACATGCAGGTTGGCACGGGTGCATGCTGCCATACTGCTTGTAGTATGGGTGTCTGCGTATCTGCATACGCACAGCTCCCTAAAAGTTGCACAGTACCTTGGAGCGGAAGTATCCTGAAATTCCATCCTTAGGTGGATTTTTAAGGAATATATATTTATGGAAGTAAGGTTGTTTGTAGACCTTTAAAAATCAGTTGATTCCTGCTGCTGGATAGCTAAGCAGGAACAGATCAAAGTCCCGGTGTAGTTGAAAAGATTTTATATCTTTCAGTGTCACAAACTCTAATTTGTTTAGATGCATGTGAAGGATCAGAAACTAACGTGCATCTGGGGATTAAGGCAGCTTTGCTATCCAATCTGAAAGCTAGCACATTCTAAAAGATTTTCAAAGTCTCAGAAGGCAGTGAAGTGCTTTACTGATTTTTATGTCTTTGAAAATCTCTGTTTAGTGTGCCTGGTGGAATTATATAAATACATGCTGCCAGCTGTCTGACACCAACAGATACCACCCAGAGCATTTAAGTACCAGAGAGATAGGCCTGTGAACATAGAGTCGTTGCTCTCACTGTGCAAGCACCCATGCAGAAAGACTAGGACTTGCTAATTCCACGTGACATTTGCTCCTTTAAAAGTTCACTGTAATTTTTCCCCTCCCACCTCTCCTACCCCAGGAGTATACTGGTGGTTATGCTGTAAGAAAAATAATATGTGTTTTCATTATACATCTCTAGAAGGGAGTTGCCATCATGAGATGAGTTTTTCTGCGGCAAAGAGAAAAGAAAAGAAACGGTCTGATCTCTTGCAGCCTCAGCCTATGCCATTGTGCTTGGGGGGCTTTTAACTAGGGAGGGGCTGATCTTGTTCTAAAGGTTAAGATAAAAGCCAGATAAACCAGCAAACCTGTTCCTTTACTGTCTTTGCAGCTCTCCAGCTCCAGTCCCACGTTCCACATGTTGCTTGGGTGAACCCTGCTGTAGTCCAGGGTCCCAGGCAAGGAGTTGCTGTAGGGCAACCCGGGGTGAAGGGAGGCCCTAAAGCAGGAGTTTGGGAAGTTTTATTTGTTGAGTGCTTCAGGTTTTGGGTCTCACTGGTGTCAGGCTCTGCTCTATTAAACATAGAATCATGGAGTGGTTTGGGTTGGAAGGGACATTCAAGATCATCTAGTTCCAACCCCCCTGCCATGGGCAGGGACACCCTCCACTAGACCACATTGCCCAAAGCCTCATCCACCCTGGCCTTAAATACTTCCAGGGATGATTCCTGAGTCAGATGCTCTATTTTGTCTCATCTACCTGGCCCTAGACCATATCTGTGGTCCATCTTGGTATGTTCCTGGTGTTTCTGCCACCCACCACTATGGGACATATGTATGTATGTAAGCCTTCCAGGGCAGGGCTGTGTATTCCAGGTACCACCTAGTACAGCATCTGTGAGAGGGCGTTCAGTTTTTCCGAAGCACCAAGTTGATTTGCTAGATCTAATTAGCTGATTTGGAGCTCTTTCATTCTACAACTTTCATAGCGTTTCCTATCAAACCTGCTTTTCCCTTTGGTGCACAATAGGCAACGTAGATGTTATAAAGTGCTGTGCCCCTTGGGTGTCTTTACGGAGACCAAAACTCACTCATTTTTGTTATCATTCAGCTTGGTTTGCAGATGTTCTGCTACCTCTGCTCTGTGCTTTTGGAGTTTCAGATGTGGAGATATCTGGTCTTATGCGTGAGGATGGGGGTTGTTTGTGTTCCATTTAGTTTTGTAATTAGGAACAATCTATTTTTACTCTAGCTGCAAGGCATCAAGGCTTTTTCCTGCTTGTTTCTTTGGAGTGAACTTGATGGGCTAAATTGTTTATTTTTTGTGGAGGAAAATCAGTAATGAGATGAAAGCTGTTTAGAGCAAGCAGTTAAACCAAAGAGAAAAGTGGAAAAAAACCCAACCCAAGGAGATTCTCTTGTCTAAAGGTCTAAAACCACTTTTTTTTAGGTTTTGGTTTGGGTTTTTTTTGTTGGTTTTTTTTTTTTTTTTTTTTTTTTAGATTAGACTTAGACTTTCAGATTGGATTGAAAGATGTTTCAACAGACAGAGTCTTCTGAAAACATGGTGGTGGTTGTCTGGATGTCTCTGGTCTCTGTGTTTTGATACCTTCTTCATGACTGGAAGATAAATTTTTCTTCTTTTTTCCTTGGATAGGAAAGAATGCATTTTCACCATCGACCCATCAACTGCCAAGGATCTTGATGATGCTTTGTCCTGTAAACAACTCCCTGACGGTATGAGATATATTTTACAGAATACTTCTCAGTGTTTATATTGAGCCGTTGACACATTCGTATATACAATTTGTCATGAAGTGTTCTTTACCAAATACGAGTAGAGTAATAAACTCTGTTTTCTCTTATTGTTTTAATTGCTTGTTTTCAGAAATTGTGGAGCAGATATCTTCAAGCTGCACTCTGAAGTAGTCTTGGTGTCAGGAAATGCAGAACCGTAGTGTTTTGCATAATCAGAGCTGTAATTTGATTTCAGCAGATCTCAGCTGTCTCCTGTCATTACAGGAGTTACCGCTGAATAGCTAATATGCCACTCTTCCATACTGAAGTCTACTAAACTTTGACCTTGAATACGCAGTCCCTGGGTAAAGGAATCCAGTTTTTTGAAGGTCACTGGCTGAATTGCTTTTTGGTGTTTATGGGATGCTGGGAATTGTCAGATGAGCAGAGTGTTCCTTATAAGTTGTGTTATTCTTCTCATTGCCTTTTAAGCTTTCTGTTCTGCCTTATTTGTACTTTTACTCTGTCGTAAGCCGATAGAACAGAAAGTAAAGCTCCAGAAGCCAAATCTTGATGATTCTGACTTAAGGAACTTCCCTTTTGTAAGCTTACTTTGCCATCCAAGTTCTGCTCATTTAGTTTGATGAGATCCAGTAACTGGCTTGGTTAGAAATATTACATGATTTGCGTAGCCCACCTGCCACTAATAAAGAAGATAAAGTGATTATTTTTTTTTTGTCTCTTTAGTTTTTCTTGCTCTTGTTAATCATCACAATATGATGATATCAAAGACTTCATTCCCTGGTTTTGGGGGTTGATTTCATTCTGTGCAATGTGGCCAATGAATTGTCATGTCATTTAGACCCAGGTACATAATAGTATTACAGGGCTATAAAACCGATAAAAAAAAAATGAGATGAAAGAAAATTTGAGGCCAAGAAACATTTTCTAATTATACTCTATGATAGCACTTTTGAGGCAAGATTAAGGAAAAATTGCTCTTCTATTTCACAGAAAATGTAAACAATCTTCTTGAGAGATCCTAAGCTGAAGTCTGTTCTCCTTCTTTCCACTTTGTCATTTGAACTGTCTGTAGATTTACGGCAGTGTTGTGATCCCACAGCCCCTCAAATCTGAGGTGCTGAAACTCTGGCTTCTGAGCCTCTACTGCTCACATATGCGTGGGTTTTAGATGCTGCATGAAACCATTCGCTGAGCTGGTTTGCAGTGCGTACATCTGCATTTTTCTCTTATGGATAAGCTGTTTGGAGAAAGTGTTCAAGGAAAATACCTCTTTGAACAAGAATTCTTCTTTCCCAGAAAGCTTGCAAAACCATTGCAGGGCTGTTGCTCATACATGGGACTTGTTGATGTATCTGCTGATCGGGGTTGTGGCCGCACTCTGAAGTCTGCCTTATCCCTCCGATCCCAGATGCAGAAAATGCTGTATGAGGCTTCTTGCTCCCCTCTGTAAGGAAGGAGATGTATCAGTGCAGAAGGGATCTTCTACTTGTAAGGTCCAGCCAAGAGGGTTCTAGTTGTTGTTGGGATGTTACTTGATTGTGGGAGCTCTGTAGCTTGACTGCTACAACCCCCCTTGTGATGCAGAGGTGGGTGGCTGCAGTGCTGCCCCATGCTTTGATCAAGCCTCTTTGGAACAATTCCTTCTCATGCAATCAAAATGAGAAAAAAGACCCAAAACCAAATAGAATTATTTTTTTTTAAAGTTGCCTTCTGAGTGGACTTCATTCCTGCTGCTGTGCTTTGCCAGTCTTCCCTGCTTTGTTGCTTTTTGTTCTTCTCTGTACAGGCATGAGACAGAGGGAGCTGCCTGCAGGTGGGGCAGAAAGAAAACCCCCGAGTCCTCTTGGCCTATTTATTTCTGTCTTGTCCTTCTTCCAGGGGCTGTGTCAGACCTGTGCTGGCCTCCTGGAGCCTTCAGTTTTCTCTGCCCTTCCCTGATCTTCTGTGAAGGCTAAGGAATATGTGAAAGGATCATGTCAAAGCCATGCTTTCAGGGGGTGTCTTTACCTGTATATAACACAGGAGCAGGCACAGTTCGCTCTCCCAGGGCACCCTGTTATTTTAAAGGTAATCTCAGATGCACTTACCTGAATGGACAGAGGATGCTTCTGCAGTCAAAGATAACGCTTCCTTTTCCCAGGAAAACCAGGCAGCTGGGAAAGAAAAGTAAAACGGATCAGACTACAGGGACACTGCATAGAGAAAGGTTGCAAAACTCATTTTTTCAAATAAAACAGAAGTGGAAGGTGCAGGAACCTTTCTGCTCTTTCAGTTCTCCAAAATACACTTTGCCAGTGTGTTTTAGAAGAGACATGAGGAAACCAGGAAAGAGTAGGGGACACAACAGGACTGTTTTCTGAGAGTAAAAGTAAAGATTTGCTTGGTTTGTATCCAAAATTTGTAGGATAGGAAATCCAGTGTGGGTTTAGTGCTTTTGAGTTTCATGTCCATCTCAGGTTCATTATACACCCCCTGCTTGCCTCCAGATAAGCCTCAGAGAAAATCCAAGAGGCAGATGAGTGAACGCACCAGTTGGTGGCTGTCCCAGCCTGAAGGTCTTTGCCCCCACGTCTCATTTTCCATGAACCATTAGGTGGGAGCCCTTTGGGTGCCAGATCTCTGCCTTTTGGCTGGAGCTGGGCATCCCCAGATGGGCTCGTTCTGCCCTGGGCTCCTCTCAGTGAGAAGGTGCTCTGAGCTGGAGCCTTTTTTAAGAGTGATCTTATCTGTACCCATGTTGGGCATTGTGCCCTCTGCCGCTCCTTTCAGCTTCCGATCTGCCGTGGGAGTGGTGCCCGCACTCCATCACAGCACTGCCTCAGCCTTAGGCCAAGGAAAGTCACCTCCTGGAAAAGCCACTTTTGATGCAGGTGAATGTCCCAGGGAGCAGCTTTTAAATCAGTGTGGAAAGAACCGCCATGGAAATACCCTTTCCTTTATTTTGAAATCTGTGGTGTTTATTCTGAGGAGACCTTGTGGCTCAGATGGAAGTACAGACAGGAAAACAGCCCTTGATGGTCTTTGATGCAGTTATGATCAGTTAGGGAGGGAGCTGAGGAGCTGAGTGGGAGCAAGCGGCATAAAAAGACTGCAGGAAACCCTTTGCATCCTTCAAGCAGGCACGGCGGCTGGCTGTCCAGCTCAGCGTGGGTCCCCAAGCAGGCAGAGGAAGGAAATATCAGCATTATATCGTGCTGCAATGTTTGTTTAAAACACAGGATATCTCTGAAGCAGAGATGTTCAGTGTGGTAGCTGGAATCCCATCCATCTCCATTTTTAAGGCTCATGGTGTCATGCAAGGAGATGCTTGCAGAATCTTTGTAGTGAAGATGAGTAATAAATCAACTAAGAACCGTACTGATGGACTCTTGTCCATTATCCTCCCAGTGTGCTGCTGTTTGAGGCAAAAACTTGATCCAGCATTTCAGGAACTTTTTCCTCTGCCAACTATGATTCGGTATTGAAATGCTAAATTCCAAAGGTTAAACTTTTCATATACTTCCTGATCTGAAGAACCTAATGAACACATTATTTTGCAAGCCTCTTGTAAGGCTTATCTGTTTTCACACGCAGTTGGCAATACAAGCTGTATCCTCTGCCCCTTTCTGAGGTGTCACTCAGAAATACAGCTGCAGAGCTTGTTGCCCAAGAGACAAGATACTAGATCATCAGCCAGGGTATGAGCATCACAATAGTCTCTGTTCTTAGCAGGAAAAAGTAACAGAAAAGTGTGTATTTATTTATATTACCTGACATACGCACTCTTCACTGCAGTCTTTATTTTGCATCCTGATGGGGAATTAGCATTTAGAGCTGGTTTGTTACCATCAACCCATCCCTGGACGGGACTGGGCTCTACCCAACTGGGAAGAGTCTTCACTTCAGCTTCCAGCACTGGAGACTTCAGACCTGTCCTTTGCAGTTGGCAGGAGATGTCCAGATCCATCTTGTATCGCAAGTTCCCAGGATGTTTTCTTGCGTGCAAACTGAATCTCTGTGAATTCATTACTTTTTTGGCCCACTGTGAGCTGATAGCCTGTAGTGTGCTGACTACTGTAGCACTATGCAGGTTATTATTATAGGCCCATGAAACATGGCTGGCAAAAGCAGGCGTATAAATCCATCGGCATATGTGAAATTTTTTAAGATAGCTGTACTTGCACTCAAAATTTTTCAGGAATTTGCAAATTTAGAAAGGTCCAAAGCCAGTACTGGGAGTCCTGTGGGTTCACTTGTTTGGAAAGCTACGGCCATTCCCAGCTCTTTGGTGTTAAGGAGAGCCCCTATGGGAACCTCAATCTTGTGCTTAATAGAGGCTCTTGATATGTTTTGGAGGTACCCTGAGGATTTTTGGCTTTAAAAATTGCTATGCTAGCTGCAATTATTATGACAAAGAGTTGTTTTAGAGGTTAAGAGCTTATCCAGGGCTGGCAAGGCTGCGTCTCTCATGAGGGCAAAGTTATGTTAAGAGTTAACACGGCTTTTATTCCAAATGTAAACGTGGTTACAGGAAATTATTATTTTTTCCATCTTTTTTGCCCATATGTAAAACACTTAAAAAAAACCCAAAACAAAACACCAAAAAAACCCCAACGTGAGCAAACCACATATCTGGCATCCTCATGATGTCAGGAGATCTCCAAAAATCAACAGGGAATGCAGAACCCAATTCAGAAAATGTCACATTCTGGTGTATAGCACCCTTAATAACTACAAGGAAAAAGAAACCACTCGTTGCCTGCACTACTTCTCTTAGACAGCTAAATCAGTGCATTTCAGAAGATTTTGAAGAATGAAATTGTCTTTGTCCTCAAGCTGATTTGTTGCTAATTTATTCAAGACTGAGGCATTTTCTCTGCCTTGAAGGATCGTAGGGAACAAGCAGAGAGATAAGGGACTGTTTTTGCACCTTTGCTTAGTTTTAAAACTTCTCAGTATTTCCCTTATCAGTTCCAATTACTGGATGGAGGACTTGCCCATAGTCAGTAAAAGATGGAAAGGAATTTTTTGCAGAAGTAATCCACAAATCTATCATGAAGAAATACCCAGCAGCAGAGCGTCACTAGCCAAGGAAGCATGGGATGGTTGTGGGAATAGCTGTATTTTTAATGGAGCTCGCAGTAGAATATTGCAGCAGTTGGAAACTTTTCAGGGATATATGTCTTAAGTGGGCCAGTCTGGTTTTGAGAGCATTTTATATTGGAGTCTGCTTTTGATTAGCAGTCGTGCTCCTCGTTATTGTTTAATGATAGCAGTAGGGAGGTAAGCTTACTGTTCGCATTTGTGAGTGTATATTTTAAAAGAGATCAGCTCCAATAAAGAAGGAAAATAGGGTGATTTATGTAACAGCTTTAGAAGTATGAAGGAACTGTGCTCCATTTAGATGACTCAGCATAATCTTGGAGTAAAAGATGGATCTGGACTGCACCTAGTTTCTACAGCCTTTGTAGGGCTTTTTCAGGGTAGCTTGAGGTTTTAAGCAAGTTCATTTCAGTCAATACTCTTTTGCGATCCTTTCTGCACGTCTTCTAGCGAGTTACTGCAGCCAGGAGCGTACAACCGAGCTGTTCTCCGTTTGTACGAACGTTGCAGAGTATTCACAGAAAACAACCGTACCACTTTCAAGCCTGAATGTTTTCACCCAGGGTGCAGACATTTAAAGATTTATTCTGATCTCATCATGTAAGAGCACACCAGGTGACCTGAGTGTCCCAGTGGAGCCCGGCAAGTTTCCCATATTGCCAAACCTCTTCTGGGAATTATCTGCAAGTGGTATTTGTATTTCTGGTAATGTACACAACTGATGCAGTTGTGTTTGAAGGCTGCTTACTGGTAGGAAAAGAAATGAAATTTGGCAAATTTCAAGGCAAGCGATTCCATCTAGTGAAATGTCAGGCTGTGACGGGAAAGGATGCAGCAGAAATGATTTGGGTGCATTTATGGGGGGTTGTCTTACCTGTGTGCAGATCTTTTGATTCTAATTTCAAAGCAGTGCTTTGGGCCATACCTACAGAGCTTCTGTACATCTTTTTGTGTGTTTATTGATGACTAACGTGATTCTAAATGTTGTTCTTTCATTCCTGTATCCCTACAGTCTTTCAAAAAGTAATTCAAGTTTAAGTAATTTAAATCTGATTCCAAGAGAAATTGTTGTACTGCAGAATAGAAACAGATTCTACAGGCCATTTGCCCTGTTTTTTATGTCCTTAGTGACATTGGTTGTCTGCATTTTGGAGCAAGGTTGTATATAGATACATTCAATGAATCTTCCTGGTATTTACGTGATGACCTCAGCCAATGAGATTTCTGCAGTATGCTGCTCCCTGTTTTTTCCTTCCCTTTAAATCTGTTTAAGCTGTTGGTGAATTTAAATCAAGCATACCTAAGGGGAGTGGGATAAAAACTTAAAACACATTGTGTTTCTATAAGTGTCATGAAAAATGGTGTATAAGCAAAGAAGAGAGCTTCTCTTAGTGATACAAATCTGAGAAGAGTGCAGCATGACCTTTCTCCTCAGCAGACACCAGGCAATCCGCTGTGGGCTACAGTTTCAGAAGCAGATCTGCAGAGTGAGGACTTACATATCTGTTCACACATTTTTGGTAAAACCAACAGATGTTTTGCCAAATATTGGTAAAATTCTCCCTTGTATACTGCAGACCTACGGGTACTGGGGCTGCTTTTTTTAGACCTCATGGACACCTTAGTAGACATCCCTGGTGCATGAGCTCCAGCATCTTCTGTCTGAAAACCACCCATAGAGCCTTGGTAGACCCTTAGATCTTCTCTTCTATCTCAGCCCACTCTTCTTTCCTTCCATCCTTGTTCTTTCTTGATGTAGGTTGCAAACATTTTTTAATTTTGCAAAGTTATCTGCACTTATATTTTGCTTTTTAAGACATAAATATTCCCTCTTCTATTCAGCTTTGTCCTTCTGGCTACTTAAGGACTGTAGGGTCAAATTCACTCCAGCAACACAGGGTACAGGACCTTTCAGCTAATCTGTTCAGTTCCTGCAACACAGAGTATAGGAAGAGTTTGTAACTGGAGTCATGTGGGGCTGACTTAACATAAACACTGAAGAATGGACTAGTGTTAAATCAGAAGTTACATTACGAAATTACTATGCTTCCTTCTTTGTAAGATGTTTAAGATGAACAGATACCAGACTCAGGTTAGAGAGAACATGACAGAAACCCCGTATTGATATATGAGTCAAATGTAAAATGACCATAAACTGCAATTTACTTAAATTTATTGCAGGAGTCAAATATGGGAAAAATAAAGACAAGGAGTGGGATTGTGCATAACACTTGGTCAGGTTTTCCTTTGGTATCAGATATAATTAGGTCAGCTCTCCTGTTACCTGTTGATTAGTCTGGTGTGTTTCTGTTGTGTCACTAGGAAAGTGAAGAAGACATATTGCAGTGATGAGAAACAGGTACACATCCTTTCTTTCTGTTGAGGGCTTGTGGTTGCAGACTCTTTGAAATATGCAAAATACACTCAGGACTGTGCCAAATCCAGATCCCTGCTGTGTCCCATAATGTAATCCCATGTAACTCTGGGGAACCGCAGCATGTACAGTATATTTTACCTCTTCTTTTAAAGTAACATGGAGTTTTGTGCAGAAACACACATCACTTCCAATTTCCAAGTGCAGGGTTGAATGGAATCAGAGGGCTGGATTGCGTCACATTTCCTCCACCAAACACGTCTCTTACAATCGGTGAGATGACTTCACAGCACGGGGCTCCCTCAGCTTGAGCGAGAATAGGGCAGCTTGCTCCAAGCTGATGGTGGTGGAAAGGGAGACGGACTGAGCCTAATCCCCAGACAAATGCATTAAACTGGGTGATAAAGTATTGGGGTGGAGATTAAGAAAGTTTGGATTTGGTTGGAGTATTGATTGCTGGAGCATAGTTTGTTAAAATACTTTTGCATATGTTTGAAAGCTACTTGTGAGAAGATTGGTTAAAAGCTTGGTTAAGCAAAAATGGGTAGGATTTGTTATTGGTAATTCATATTTATTGCATTGGATTCTTGTATCAAGTATAGATATTTTATAAAGATTCTGTCCTTATCCCAAAGCGCTTTTTTTTTTTTGACTGTACACAAAGAAAGCTGTAGGGAAAAAAGACACAGGATTAAAACAAAATAAAAAGTAGATTATCTGTGAAGGACTAAGCCAATGAAGACCATGGCTGCAGAATGTGCAAACAGACGTGCAAATGCCAGTAGAATTACTCAAAAAAATGAATTTACTTTCCTGCAGGGAGGAGAGATGCTCTGGCTGAAGTTGCCTTCTGGATCGTCTCAGTTCATAAATTCAGGACCTGGGACAATTCCCCAAAGATTTCGAGGTGCAGGATTTTGTGTCCCAGCGGATATTGCTAACATTTGTGGATACGGACTTAAAAACAACAGTGTCCAATTGTATATTGAAGGAAAAAAAAACCAACACAAATGCCTTTAAGGAGCTGGGCAACTGGGAGAGGATCTAGAAATTCCTGTACATAGAGATCCAAAAGCACTTTGTATAGGATTTCTGTTCACTAAAGAGGACCTAAGGGACGAGGCGAGTCTTTAGAGAAGAACTGCAAGTGATAGGTGATGACCAGAGCTAGAGAAAACAGGATTTTTCAGTAAATTTAGCAGATAAGAATCAGAAGATATGTGAGGAAGGTAAACTCTAAAAGGGTACAAATATCTAGGAATAAATTCCCACATGGGTAACTTCAGTTGTACATTCTGTTGCATGCAGGCAGCAAAGTTACTGCTGTATATATTCTTTATAATAAATGTTCTTAAATGGCAGGATCCCTCAGAATCACTGGGCTATTCTTTTAATGTATTGCAATGCAGGGCTTTCAGAACCCAACTGAACAGGAAAAAAATTTTCTTACAGTGAAATTCATTACAGTATTTCTTGATTGTTGACTATTATGTTAGTTACACAGAAAGAGTAAAACTAGGTGCAGATGGAAATATTTTGGAAATCTTTCCAAAAATAAACAAAAAAGTTGGATGGCTAAAAGTGAAATCTAAGCGGTTACCTTCTGTTCTCAAAGAAGTTGAAATGTCAAGGCTGTTCAGTGGAAATACCTTGTGTGTGTTTGGCCTAGCACTAAATCCCAAGGTCTCTTTGAATGCCTGGGAACGCTCACTCAGCCTTGGATTACTGTGTTCAGTAGGGATATCACAAAAGGGACTGACCTAGCAGTAGAAAGAGGCTGGTCCCTCCCCATTCTAAACCTTCATTTCAGGAACAGGATGACATCCTACACCCAAAATTATTGTAATTCATCTTGAAAGCTGCTGGGTGCCACTTCCCATCTCGTAATTCAAAGGCTACTGACTTCCTGATAGAGTTAGCCTCTTGAATGGGTCTTGGAATAATGATAAAAACAATTCATTATGTGAATACCAGAAATTGTCCTTTTGCCTTCATCACGTTGGGTGGAAACCTCATTGTTAAGAGGCTGCTGGGAGTCTCCCTTGGTAACTTCTCCCTACCAGCAAGGAGTGCTTTCTGAGCTGGAATCCAAGTTCACAGCAGCACAGTCATTGCCTTGGTGTACTGCTTCACACCTTGTCTTGGGGAAGGGTTGAAGATCCATCTGCTAAGTGCTTGGGATAGCCTTTGAGTAGCAAAGATTCATGTTGGGTCTAAGTTATAAGAAGTCATCTAGAGGTTGTCCCAGAGGTGACCATATAGCAAATACTGCCATTCAGTGGATAAATCTGATGTATTTGAGGTTTGTAACTCCTCTTCATTTTGCTCATTACACTTGGATCTTGCAAAGAAATCAATACAATTTATAAAACCTCTAAATGGAACTTGCTATTTTGGCACCTTGCAAAGTTTGCTAGGCACTTGTGCGGGCACAGAGGAAACCAGCTTACCTGTGACCCTCTGCAGTGTGAACAGTGACCAGCGTAGGAACGAGGAGAAAACCTGCACAGGCAGATGGTGGGACATAGGCATCGCTGCATAAGGAACCATTGTGTCTGGTCTCAGTCTGCCAGTGCTGGACATATTTGATATATCAAAGAAATGGCACACTCTCTTAATTTTCCATTGTTATACTGTCTGTCTCCAACTGTCCTGTGCTCTGGCCTGACTTTTACTATTGAAATACTTGTGCCCTGCTTTCATCTGTATTTCCTGCTTGTATCTTGCTCATCAGTGTGAACAAATCTTTATGCAGTGTGCTTATTCTGTTGGATACCATTCCCTGTGTCCTTCAGTTTGCAATTAAATGTTTTAGCTCGTACATGCTGTGTAAATTCTGTCCTTCTGAGTATTTAGTGTTTTTCCCTTGGGAGAATTCCTTCTTTGTGTAAGTATCCAACTTAATGGTGCAGTGATACCATTTGCACAGAAGAGCTCTTTCCTTCTCCTCCAGAGTTATTACATCAGGTTTGAAGGTAGTTTTCAGGAATGGTGTAGGCAGTAGATGCATTCTGCATGACAGCATCTCCTGTCACAAGGTGGTGAAGAGCTGACCTGGGTTCACTGGCAACCCACAGGACAGGACACTCTTGTGTTACATTTATCTGCCTCGCTAACATGATCTGTGAGGTCTGGAGACCTGACTTATGATTGATCACCAGCTTAGATGTTTCCAGCTCATGTGAGCTGAAAGTTGGGAGAACACCACCAGCATGAAGATCTACCCTGTGCTCCTGTGGAAGGATCAACCCTCCTGCTCTCCTGAGAGCCTGCGAATGCCTCGTGCTGACCAAGAGCCATCTCTGAGCGTACCCTGCAGAGCTGGGCAGCGTGGGGGAGCGCCTTCCTCGCAGGGGCTTTAAACACTAACCTTAGCCAAAGTATATGGAACAGTGCTTAACTGATTTGGCTTGTGCTTGTTTGTGTATAAAACTCAGGGCTCTAGCGCACAACGTGTGACGTGCCATGTTATGGCTTTGTTTCGAGGTAAAAAAAGTAACTTTTCAAATTCTATTAAGTAGTTTTAGGACATTGCTGAATTTATTAGCTGCTACAGACAAAAACTGTATGCAATTCACATGAAAGACCTGCTCCCAGCATTTAATTTAGTGATAGATAAAGTCTTCTCATAATTCTGAAACTATTTAAAGAATTGCTGATGGCTCATGGAAAACTCTGGAAAGTATTCTGCTTAGGAAGGGTTCCATTCTTAGTATGTTTTTCTGCTTTTCATCTTCACTTGTCCTTCATTGCACTTAATGAACACATGCCTTTGGTTTCATACCTTTTCTGGAGTCAGTCCCAAACTGGTTTGTAAAATCTTAGTTGTCTCTGTAACATTTGGTTGATGCCAGAGACAAAATGGCCAAAGGTCAGGGTAGTTGAGACCTGAGTAAAACAATGCTTTAAAAGTCACCACAAAGCGGGTAGGAGTTATTCTGGGTTTTAGACTAATTGATGTCCCACATTGACCTTTTAACTTAAAGAAGAAAAAAACAAGAAAATAACAAAAAACCTGTTATGCTTTCTTTTTATGAAATGCCTTGAATATTTCCTGGCGCTCTCAGGATCGCTGAAAGCATCACTTTGCACCATCACCATTCCTAACAGTGGTTTCTCAGATGCTTCCAGAAATCCAGGAAGTGCCAAGATTTCAGTATGGGAAGAGTTAACATTTGAAGATGCTT